>APFE030170500.1:70202-95520 GCA_000404065.3 Pinus taeda | reverse complement strand
AATTGACCAAACATTTTGGCGTCGTTGCCAGGGAAGTGAAACTAGGTAGCCAAATTCTTAAAAAAAATATACATAAAACCAAGAAAATTTCAAGGAAGGTAAAAAAAATTGATGATTTCTCAAAGTATGCTCTCCTCTTGCACCTAGTGTGACCTGGAGGATCAGAAAAGAGAGTTATTGATTTAATAATTTCTTGAGTATGCTCTCTTCTTGCACCTTGAGTGATCTAGAAGATCAGAAAGAGAATTATTAACCTGACTTGAAGAAATAAAAATGATATGCATAGAGCAAGAGATTCTAGAGGAAGGTTTATAGCTAGGGCCAAGAGTTCAATTTTTACAACTCCATCTACTCCAAGGTATAGGCAAGATACACCTCCAACATCTCCAACTCATACTCCTAGCCTTAGGATCCCTGGAGTTTAAGAGGCAGTAGTTGAATTAGGATACTCTCCCACACTATCCACCGAATCTGAGTTAGGAAAAGACCCTTTCTTTGCTTCTAGAGGAAAACACATTGTAATTGAAGAAGTTGAATCACTTGAAGAAGAAGAGGGAGAAATTCCTCCTCATTTGCCATTGATAGAAGAACCAGAGGACTCTGAAATCTCTGAGGAAGCTATCATGATAGAGGAAGTAGTAAATGGATTTGGAGGAGGTAGAGGTAGAGGTAGAGGAGGAGGAAACCATGGAGGAGGTAGAGGTAACAACGGCGGAAACAGGGATGGAGACAACTCATTTGGATTTCCTATAGTTGATGACGAATCTCGAACAACAATGAAAAATATCTCACCATCTATCCTCCCAAACTTTTATGGGTTGAGAAATGAGGACCCTGAAACATTTTTGTTTGAGCTTGAAGTCGTGCGTCGAACTTATGATTACATGGAAGATGCTCAAAAACTCAAGTTGTTTCCTTCAAAATTGAAGGAAGCTACTCTAAAATGGTTCATGGGGTTAGTTACTCAATCAATTAGGACTTGGAATGACATGAAACAAACATTTTTGGATAAATACCTAGACTATTGTATGCCCACCAATCATAAGGACGAGGTATTCAAAATGAAACAAAAAGAAGATGAAAACTTGGAGGATCTACTTGAAAGATTTCAGTATAACCTCAAAAGAGAAAAAATGAGTAACCTAGATGAAGAAACCTTGAAAGCCCTTCTACTAAAAGCCATTAGAGATGAATGGATAGATATTTTGAATATGATGGGGAAAGGAGATATATCTCAACTTCCACTTCATGATATAGCAGAGCTATGTGTCCATCTCTCAAGGGGAAAATCTAAAACTGGAAAAGGGCCCAGAGATCCTTCTCTCATTAGAGAAAATAAATCTGCAACTAGATCAGTGAGTAGGGCTGAGATTGGCAACATGCTTGATGAGTTTAAAACAGATATTTTAGGGAGTCTTAGTGAGCAACGAGACACCCTTAAGATACACAACAAGCAGAAAGCAAAAGCTGAAGCTTTAGCCATCTTTTGTCCAAAATGTAGGAAGAAACACACTCTAAGGGAATGCCCCTTAGATGCAAAAGTTGTAGAAACATGCGCGATTTGCTCAGAAAGCCATGAGACCAAGGATTGTCCTTCAATTCCTGGGCTCAAAGCTGTCTTTCAAGAAGACCCAAATTCAATTGAGTCTCTCTGTTTTGTTTCAAGGAGACCTTGGCAGGGACAACAAAATCAAGGGTTTAATAACCCCATTAATTTTCAACCCCCACCAAGTTGGAATCCTTGGCAACAACCTTGGTCCCAACCGCAAAATCCATTTCAATCATGGGTACAAGGTATGCAAAATCCTTATGGGAGATTTGCTCAATTTTACCAATATCCTCCATCTTTTCAAAACCAACAAGTTCCACAACCTCCAAACCAGAATCCACAACTTTCATTACCATTTCCACAACAACAGCCTTCTCAACATAATCCAAATTCCCAATTCTTGCTTCCATTCCAACAAAAGACAAATCAATTACCTTCCCATCCATTGTCTAATCCAAATAATAAGAATCCTCAAAATGCTTATATGGTAGAAGGACAACAGTTTCCTACCTATATGATCGTTCCTCTCAATGATGTACAACTCATATCTGGTAGAGTTTTAGACAAGCCTTCTATAGATACTCAAAAGAAAAGCATTTCTGAGGAAGAATTTCTTAAAGCCAATAAAGGTTCTGAAGTATCTCTTCAAAACCCAAGCACTCAAGAAGAAAAAGAAAAAGAATCAACCCCCACAACTCCTATAGTCAAGCAACTTGCATCTTCATCCACACCTCCTTTTCCTGAAAGATTACAAATTGATAAAGGAGTGGAAAAACAAATCTTGTTGCCTAACTATGACTTTCTAGATGAATTAAAGAATGTCTGTATCAAGATTCCCTTGTTACAAGCCATTAGAGAAATTCCTATTCTAGCCAAAATAATAAAGGAGTTGAGCCTCAAAGGACCAGGAAGGAAACCAAGAGATACAAGAAAAATCCACCTGGTAGGAAAAATTGCAGATATCATGATGGGAAAAGTTACCATGCAGAAGTATGTAGATCCTGGTAGCCCAGTTGTCAAAACACATATCAATGGGGTAGAAATTCCAAATACTTTGATTGATTTAGGGGCTGCTATAACATTATGAGCAGACAAACTATGGAAAAACTAAAACTTCCTAATCTTCTTTTTACACCTACTCTACTACAACTTGCAGACCGATCAATTATCAAACCAAATGGTGTATTAGAAGACATTTCGGTCTCCTTATATTCTTGGGAGTATCCAGTGGATTTCATGATTCTAACTCCCAAGAGTAATCTAGGGGGGAATCCACTCATTTTAGGAAGACCTTGGCTAGCCACAGCCGATGCTTTTATCAGTTGTAGATCAGGGGATATGTATATTTCTGATGGTAATTCGACAAAGAAATTCAATCTGTATCCTCCAGCAAAAACAATTACAAAGATAGGAGATAATGAATGGGTCGATGCTGAAGACACTATACAACCTGTCTATACTATTTCTGAAATCAGTGAAGATAGTCAAATTCTGAACACACTAGAAAACTTTGAAATCTCTTCAAAATATGACCACACACAATTTCAGTTAAATTCTGATATTGAGTATCTATCATCTAGACAAATGTCTCTTTACTCTATGGAAGAGTTTGGTTGTTCCGCCATTGATATTTTTCCACGTAAAACATTGAATATCAAAAAAAACTTGGAAATATCACAACAGGAGAAGCTAACCAAAGTCTTGCAAAAACATTTTACTGCATTTGCATGAGAGTATACTGATATGAAAGGTATTGACCCTAAGACTTGTATTCATCACATCTACATTGAGGAAAACGGTAGACCAATCAGACAACCGCAGAGAAGGATGAATCCAAATCTTAGAGAAATAGTGAAAGAAGAGCTCCAAAAACTACTCAATGTAAAATTCATTTATCCAATTTTAGATAGCCGATGGGTTTCTCCTTTGGTTATAGTACCTAAAAAGAATGGTAAATGGAGGGTATGCATTGATTATAGGGAATTGAATAAAGAAACTTTAAAGGATAGCTTTCCTTTACCCTTTATCGATCAGGTATTAGATACTTTAGCAGGAAAAAAGTACTTTTCATTTCTAGATGGTTTTAGTGGCTATAATCAGATTCAGGTGGCACTTGAAGATCAAGATAAGACCACATTCACTTGTCCATGGGGAACTTTTGCTTACCGAGTGCTTCCTTTTGGATTATGTAATTCACCCGCAACATTTCAAAGGGCAGTACTAGGAATCTTTTCTGATCTAATCCATGACTGTGTAGAGGTCGATATGGATGATTTTATAGTTTATGGTGATTCATTTGAAGAGGCATTAGAGAATTTTGAAAAATTCCTTATCAGATGTCAAGAAACAAATCTTTCATTGAATCATGAAAAATGCTTTATGATGTTTACTGAAGGGATTGTTTTAGGACATCATATTTCAGGGTGTTATCACTTAAGAAATCTAATGCCAAAATTTCTCATACTAGCTTGATGATAAAGGTCAGTGTTAGTCTAAGTTGATTTCGTTTTCCTTAGAGTCTGAGTCTTATGTGGTCGTGAGTCAAGCATGCATTCTTATCTATCACTGGTCACCCTCACTCATCACCGATCTCATAGTCATGTGTCACTTTGTTTTAAAAAATCATTATCTACCACAAAGCCTTTTAGGTGATTGTGTAGCGCATGTAACCTTTCTGAAGTGTTTTCGCAGTGCATTAACTCTGTTTAGCAATTTCACAGCGCAAAAGCCCATTAGGTTTTTTCGCAGCGCGATACGTTATTAGGTGATTTTGCAGCACATCATTCAAAATTTATGCTGACCACGCTGGGAAATCAGAGATTCGTGCATTCCGCAGCGAATCTTTCCCAATTGTCAAATCCGTTTAGTTAATCTATGGTTGCGTCATTCTTTGTCAGTTCATGTACTCCACATATCACGTCCAACCACCCATCTCCATTATCACAACCATTAGGTACGTTGATACACACGGAATACAAGTTCCAAGGAAAACCACCTATGCACAAGTTTTAATGATGATTGTAAGCCTTGCATGAGTAACAAATCTACAAGATTTCAATTTTAAAAAACATAATCTGCAAGATTTCAAATTGAAAAAACATTGTCATCAAGCGAGGCAGAAAATCAAGCGAGGCAAAAATTCAAGAGAGGCAGAGTTTGTAGTTTGAACAGCGCTAGCATTCCTTGCCTACAGGTCACTGAAACTTCATGGAGGGATCAATAGAAAGGAAAGAATACAGATCAGGCAAATGTCTGAGAAATGAGCCTGAAGGTTTGGATATAACATTGAAGAACAAAGAGGTTGAGAAGGCATTTAAACAAGCCGGATGTTGGAACTTTTGCAAGAAGTTACAAGGAGGTCATGCATAGGTGACTAAAGAATTTGCATTGAATTTTACAGGGTTAAACTCAAAGGTTGGTATGATGGAATTGCAGGTCTCACCAGACATGATATCCACAGTTACATAGATTCCAAGAGGGCAAGAAAATTGGTTCAAGAATTTCAAATTTGACATGAACCCATGCAAAGAGTTTTTAAAGAAGGAATTCGTTAACTCGGATTTGAGCAAGTCTGTTCCTAGGAGCTATGTCAAAGAGTCCTACGCACATTTGATCACCTGTATACAGAAATACCTGACCTATGAAGGAAGATATAACAAGGTGTATTCGTACCATTTCAAACTTCTATTGCATTTTATAGGGAAGGCATCTATTGATCTACCTTTTTACTTATTCCGCAGTTTGAGTAAAATGTGTGACACGGTGCAATTAAGAAAAGAGGATTGTGATACTTCTTTGTTTCACCATGGCCTGATTAAGTTACTTGTTTAGCATGAACTTCAAAGGGTAGGTAGAGACTGGGACACATTTATATTCATGTCTGGTTTCAAGAGCAAGACCAGTCTCATCCCTCTAGCTGCAAAAGGCCTTTCAACAACAGGTCCTCAAGCAGAAACAAGAACCAAGAGGTTTTCAAAGTTAAAGGCAAGAAATCAAGTAAGGGAATCCACCAAGCCACTGATTATTCAGGATACACCCCAGCAGTCCCTTAAAGAGAAAATTCAGGATAAGGAAACTACACATAAATCAAGCACAGGTGAAGGAGTTCAAAGAAGAAGAACGAGGAGCTAGGTGGCAAAATAAAATGGTAAGTCAGTGGCTATTGAAGAAAGTCCTATTTCAAAGGGATATTTAAATGATTTATTGCAAGAAATTGACATTGAGGAGTCCCCATTAGTTCAAGCTAATTTGATACAATCAGGAAAAGAGAAGGCTAAAAAGGTCAAAGACTTAAAAAAACTTAAGTTTGATGATCAAGTTGAACAATTTGTTTTCAAACCCAGGAGACCCATAACAAGTAAGTTAAAATAGGTACAGGAGGTGTCGCCAAGGGTAGATGAAACAGGGGAGGAGACACGGCCTCATGAAAGAAAGGATAAAGGCAAAACAGTTGCCACTCAAAAAGAAGGCAGTGTGGAAAACTTGAAAAGAAGATTGGAATCTGCCAACTTTGAGATTGCTAGATTAAAGAAATCTGTTAGGAAATTTGCAGTTAAGGAGGCTTATTTTAGCCATATGCAGGCTCGATGGGAAGATTAAACTTTTAAAATTCCTGAAGTGGTTGACTTTAATGTTCAATTCCGTAGCTAGGCTACTCCTGCAATAAAAGAATCTCAATTTATCAGAAAATTCAATATAAACCTCAGGTCTGGGATCAAAGTACTGAGAAAACAAGTTTAAGACTTAAAGATTCAATTAGACCAGCAAAAAGGATCTCCATTAAGAGAACCCACTTCAAGTAAGGAGATATTTCAAAGTTTGATAGTTTTGCTTGATATAATCTTTCCAAACATTCCCATTCAATTTTGGAAGGTCTTGAAATCATTGCAAGAATGTTTTAACAACAAAGTGCTCAAATAGCAAAGTTTTGGGTTGAAACTGTAATTTTTTAAACAACTCAGCAGTTTCGTAGCGCGCTACGAAACTGTTGAAGGTGATGACTAGAGCTCAACAGTTCCGTAGCGCACTACGAAATTGCTAAAGCTAAATAATCCAATATCAATCAACCAGTTTTGAAACATAAGCAGGAAATTTTGAAAGGTGAATATATACAAGGCATCATCTGAAGCTTCAACATTCAACCAGGTTAAGACAGGTGGAGAAAATATGGATTTGGGTCCAACTTTAAATTCTTGTCATAAAGTGAGCGCATTTACCACAATTCAAAATATGTCAAAACAGCTTGAAGGAATTTTTGCCTTTAAATATAAAGGATGTGGATAGCACATTAAGGACGTGGCCATTTGTCACATTTTGGATAATCAAAGATGAAGGACATGCTTCTGTGGATTTGAAAATTATAAGGCAAACTAAAGACCGATGAGTAAGGGTAGTTTCCTATGTTTCAGGACAATGGAGAAGATGTGGCATGGAAGACCAGCATGGAGCCTTGAACATCCATCACAGCCAAACTGAAAAAGGGACCAGATTTCGAAGAAAGAGAACCATTGTAATAAAGGCTATTATTAGCATAACATGGCGTTAGAATCCTACTTGATTTACATCTCTAGAAAGTCTAGTTGAAGTTTGTTACATTTAATAGGCAATTAAAAGTTGAATAGGTGTCATTAGAAGTAGATTTCGAGTTCCCCTCATGCTGGAGGAGGAATCTCTATCAGGAAGAAGAGCTCTATAAATAGGAGAAAGAGCAATGTAATAAGGGTTGGAAGTTTATGTAAAAAAGATCTGTTGTTAAGCTTATGTAAAGACTCTATTTCTTTTGGTAATACAGTATTGGCTTCTGCTGCTCAAGAATCATAGAGATTTCAATGTATGAATTCCTCTTGTTGTCTTTTCATGTTGTCTACAGTATTATGAGTATTTGATTACTTAGAAATCAATTGCAGTGTTCTAATTTCCTTCATATACTCATAGGTTGTCCTGTTGTGTTTGATGTACTCTATTTATATTGAAATCTGAATGCCTTGATTTCATTGCAAAGCCAATTCTACTGTTAATGCTAAATGACATATGACCCCATAAGCCCAATGGATGTTTGTTAATTTTGATTTCACCAGCCTCATTCCTATTTGTTTCACAAAGAGTTAGCCATCTTAATCATAATCATAAAAACTTTAATCCTTTGAGAGAGCCCTCTCAGGCTAAGGAGGCTAAGCCTTAGCTAAAACATTGGTTTGAAATAGTTACTTGAAGTCTTCCTGGTCTGCAGCCTTCCAAGGCCTGATTTTGAGATAACACAGGGGATGGGATTAAAGTTGATAAATCAAAAGTTGAAGTCATCTCCAAGTTGCCTATTCCAATTTGTCAAAAAGATGTTAGAAGTTTTCTGGGATTTACTGGGTATTATAGAATATTTATAGAAAACTTCACCAAAATAGCATCTCCACTCTTCAAATTGCTTACAAAGGACTGTGAATTCAAATGGGATCCTGATTGTCAATCAACATTTGAAACTTTGAAAACAAGAATATCTGAAGCACCCATTTTGAGAGGGTCAAATTGGAAACTTCCTTTCCATATTTCTACAGATGCTTCAGATACAGCTCTAGGAGTTGTGTTGGGTCAAAAGGATTCAGTTCCTTATGCCATTTACTATACCAGTAAAAATTTGACTCCCACTGAGTTGAACTATACTGTGATTGAAAAAGAGTTTTTAGTTGTTGTTCATGCAATCATTAAGTTTAGACATTATATAACAGGCTATGAAACTTTGTCCATACTGATCATTCCATGATTAGATATCTAATGAACAAACCTGTTACTAATGGCAGAGTTACAAGATGGCTCTTACTTTTACAGGAATTCAATATTATTGTGTTGGATAGACCAGGAAAACAAAATATAGTAGCTGATTTCTTGTCTAGGATCCAAAATATTAAAGAGGATTCTCTTGTAGAGGATAAGTTTCTAGATGAATATTTATTTGCAATAACTACTAAGACTCCTTGGTATGCAGATATTGCTAACTATTTGGTTACAGGGAAACTACCTCCACATCTATTTTCTAGTGAAAAAAGAAAAAATATTCAGGAGAGTTCAAAATATTCGTGGATTTCTAACGAATTGTTTAAAACAGGGCGAGATTGTGTGATCAGAAGATATGTTCGGGAAGATGAAATGCTTGACATCCTCAAGGCATGTCGTGATGAGCCATGCGGTGGACACTTAGGTGAAAAAAGGATGGCCTATAAAATCCTTTCTTTAGGATATTATTGGCCTTCCCTCTTCAAGGACACAAAAGAATATGTCAAAACGTGTGACAATTGCTAAAGAGTAGGGAAACTGACTCTTTCAAATGAAATTCCATTACAACCACAGGTACTCATTGAACCCTTTGAAAAATGGGCTTTAGATTTCATTGGACCCATTAATCCACCATCTAAGCAAAATAAGTATATATTGGTATGCACTGATTATGTCACTAAATGGGTAGAAGCCAAAGCATTACTTTCTGCTACTAAAAATTCAGTTGTTAGTTTTCTTTATGAGGATATTTTTACTCGCTTTGGTGTCCCAAGAGAAATTGTGATAGATCAGGGAAGTCAATTTACATCCAACATGATGGAGAAGCTGATGGAAGAATACAAAATCAAGCACAAAAAATATACTCCTTACCGTCCGCAAGCAAATGGCCAAGTGGAGTCTACAAAAAAATTTATTGAAAGCATCATCACCAAAACTATTCATCTACACGGAAGAGATTGGGCTGAAAGGCTTCCTAAAGCCTTATGGGCCTATAGAACTACATGGAGGAATACAACAAGACATTTTGCCTATGAACTTATTTATGGGAAAGAAGTCTTGTTCCCATTGAGTTTCAAGTCAAAAATTTCAAGATGGCAGTTTAGTTGGGGATGGATCTATCAGAAGCCCAAAAGCACATAATGGAATAGTTGAATGAGCTAGATGAGATCAGACAAGGAGCAATCCTAAGAACTGATCTAGTTCAACATCAAAGAGCTAATTGGGATGACAGATATATCAAAGAGAAAAAGTTTCAAGAGGGACATTGGGCATTACTATTTGATTCCAAGTTTAAAGACTTCAAAGGTAAACTTCAAACCCATTGGCTTGGGCCATATGAGATCGACAAAGTCTTTAGCAAGGGAGCGGTAAGAATCAAGATCGTTGATGAATTTCATACTCCTTTTATTGTGAATGGCCATAGATTAAAGATTTATCATAAGCCACTCTCAAAAGAGGAATTTGTCAAAATGTTTCAAGAGAATTCTACAATAAGGCTGGTGAAGAAGAATCCTTCTTCCCCACCAGCCTAGCCTTTGTTCTTTTCTGTTAAAAAAAAATAAAAAAAATTGTTTAAGCCTGAAAACCAATCACTGATTGGCAGTCTTATAGAGAAAATGTAGAGTGAAAATCAGGAACACCTGACACTCTATACTTAAAAAATCTCTCCTTCTTTCCCATTTTCACTTCACTTCATTCCCATCCCACTCCATTTCATTTTCATTTCACTCTAGTCAACTTCATCTCCCAACATTTCATCCATTTCATCAATAAAAGTCTTTTTCATGACCATTTCCATTCAGATAGTTGTTATCTAACTATCTCTATTCAGCCAAGTGGTTGTGTGCCAGTTTCCGCAGCTGGAATTAGTTTCCGTAGCCAGAAGCAGTTTCCACAGCCACCACTCTGTTTTTCAAATGTACAGTCAAGATGTTAGTGCAATAATCATGAAAATGCAGGTATGACTAAGCATATGCTATGAAGACATGTACATGGAGCATCTACAGACATCAATAAGGAGCAAATGATTAAGGGTTAATGGACAACAAATGACAAGGATTCCAAGGTATGAGCAAAAATTTCTTTCAAATAGCAAGCAAAGGCACAATTTTGCATAGTTATTAAACCTTAAAGCTCACTATATGCAATAATTACTAAAATTGCTCCATTACCATTCCACGACCTTACTCCATGAACCATGCATTTACTCCCTAAACAGTCTCATGATTAATTTTCGATTTTAACTCGTAGATGGCTACACTTTCACACTCCACTTGTACTCATGAGATGTGACCCATTTAATTATGGCTCCTCTCCACCATACTTTGCACAGCCATTTCATCAACGTGTAACATCTCTTATGTAGCTGTCCAGTTCAAAAATTCTGACTCCACTTCACTACCCTACCCTTTTGTTAAAGCCAGACCTCATTCGCATACATCTCCACTCCATTTTGTGAACTCACCTTGGCTGCTCATCCCCTATTTCCATTCACAGTTCCTGAACACTCCCATTACCTATATCCATCTTCAAATTTCATCCATTGTTCTTCCATAAACCCTGTAACGTAGCCATCTTACCTCTGTTAAACCCTCACACGCAGTTGAATTTCAATTGAACTTCAAACAGAGGAAAGGATGGGACGGTTACTGAGGGCAGAGCCGGAAGGGCCTAAGTTCTTAGAAGGATACCCTCAAGTAAAAGATTTGTTGAAGAAGGCTAAATCGCTCCACTTCATACAGAAATTTAAGGGCCACAATAAGGAAGTAACAAAAGCCTTTGCAAGGTCTTTCAACAACCAAGTGGTGGAGATTGGAGACCTTAAGTTCACGGTCATTGAAGCCTCAATCGCAACTGCTACAGACTTGCCCTAGGAAGGTGAGCATTGGTTTAAAAACAAAAGTTTGGATGAGCAGGCATGGAGAATTATATTACGTAACCCAGGTATGGATGTTACTGTATTCAAAAAAGGAATTCATGTTCATGCATTTTACTATTAATCATTCAAAAGTTTATCACTTGTGAAGGCCGATTTGGGGCAATGTACATGTATCATACTAGGCTATTTATGAACTTCTTAGAGAACCAAAATCTTAATCTGCCCTATTTCTTATTGTTGAGCTTGAAAAGGATGAGCACCACAGTCCAAAAGAATATAGGGAACATAGAACCTCATTTATATCATCATGGACTTGTGAGGATTCTAATTGAAGATCAATTGAAGAGAAAGAAAGATACTTGGGAACGGTTTCTAGTAAGAAACTACTTTCAAGGGCCATCTGAGGCACCTGAAAGCAGTACACCAAAGGCACCAAGAAGGAGTAGAAGAAAAGGAAAAAGTGCCATAATCCAAGACTCTCCTATTGGCAAAACTAAAGAAGTTGGTCAAAAAGAGAAGGAGGAAAGAACTAAGGACAAAAAACAAAGAAAATTGAAGGGAAAAAGCAACATACAAGATGTCTACCAATCACCGGAGCCATCTATAGAGGAAGGATATCAACTGTTATCTGAGAGACTAGTGCATCTTCGAAAGCAACCTGCCACAGCTAAGAAGAAAGGAAAAGGAAAACAAAGCAAGGAAGAAGAGAGTACTAGCCCACAGTATCTAAGAAGAAGCAACACGCTTAGAGGAAAGTGGAGGAAAACATAAGTAAAAGGACCCCATTTCATCGACTTGGGTGGGGAAACACCCAAGAAACCTCCAGCTGGCCATAGTCCACCTTGTCCTCTGCCAAATATTGAAACCAACCCTCCAGATGTTGATGTAAGCCCGTCTCGGCTAGAATTAGAAGACAATCCTCCTCTTCAACAAGAATTTCAAGTTTGCCTAAGGAAAACACTTGAAATAGATTCGAGATAGCTAGAGGTGTATGATTACCTTGAATCCTTAGAGAAGATAGCTGCAGGCCCGAGCACATCATCCACTTTGCCTCACATAACACAAGATGCACAAGTCCAATCCTTGAAACAAGAAGTGTTTGAACTGGAGGTTTTAAACATGCACATTAAACAAGGAAATGAAGCATTAAAAGAGCAAAGCAAAGTGGACAAAATCATTCATGATAATACTATGCTACATATGGGACTATGGTAGAAAAAAGAACAATAAATTAAAGAAAAAGTGCAAAAAGTTGAGTAGGGAATTAATCAATCTCAATTCAGATGTTTGATAACAAAACCCAGGATGGTGGTAGCACCAAGAAAGAAGAAAAGAGGACTAGATGTACTAGTAGAGGCTTCAGAATACATAGATTAAAGGGGGATGACTGAAATTTTGGTTGCATGAGGACATGCAACACCTTCACAATGGGGGTATGTTGAGTCCCAAACTTACATCTTCCCTATATACCTTTTTAGCATTTTTTTTTCCAGTTACCTGAACCTCCAAGCTATCAAATCAATGCATATTAGTTTAAAAAGAGCATATAAAATGGTTTCATAACTATGTCTTGTGACTGCTATTTGATTTAGATTTTTGCTCAGTCAGCTACGGAATCTTGTCACTTTCCACAACCAGATCAACTTTCCCCAGCGTTTTTGTTGAAGTCTATGTTACAGGTGTCTACTGGAGAATCCAGCCACATGGGCAAACTGAAAATGATGTGGACATGGAACATGTCCCCTTGGTTCAGCCGAATCACTCACAGAAGACTGTGGTAAAAGCCAGTGAAGCGGTGGTCAACCTAAAGAGTTTTATGGTGGCATGACTCTATTTTTCATCACGAGGAGAATTGCATGGCAAGTTCCCAAATCTCAGGAGGTGTGCTAACACCTATGGACTACTCTGTGAACCAAATCTAACAGCCACCCTCCTTGGATTTAATTCTCATGGCTACCATACTGCTAGATTTTCGGACATGGTCATTTACATGTCTGTTTACCAGTGTAGATCTTAGGAATTAGTTATGACATTTCTTATTATAAATAAAGCATCCTTGTATGCATAAAAACTAGTTATTGGTATGTAATCTTGACTTTTTTACGAGCCATTATGCCATACTTAATCCTTATGTTATGACTATATTTCAATATATGAGAAGACATTGTTTTTAAGTTCAATCCGTGATTGATTTCTGATTGGCCGAGGTTGCAAAGGGCCCCTGTACACCATGGTTCTGTAATTATTGTACAATTTCATGCTTTCTTCATTTATGTTCCTAATGCCATAATCGTTTGCTTGTACATATTACACCGCTTGTGGTGTTCATGTTGACTGTTGTCCATAGTTTCTTTTATGCTTTCTAATGAGTGTTAACTGATTAGTGTTTTTATTTCAGGTTCTAATAGATAGCCTAGGCAAGTGCACATATCTTTTTAATGACTAATGACATGATGGAATTATATTGTCCGTTTGCTGATTTGTTTTCTTAGTTTTAATTCCGGCACTGATTATTTCTTTCAGTCTTGTTTTGTTCATTTACTTTTCTACATGATAGATATTAAGCTATTCATGTCATTTTCAGTTACCTCCTATAGCTAGAGTGAGTCGATTGGTGAGGGATTGAATTATGAATGTATAGTTTGATATTAGCTTATTTGTTTTTGCAAGTTAGTGATTAGATTACTCATGTCATTTTTAGTTACCTCCTATAGCCAGAGTGAGTCGAATGGTGAGGGGTTGAAGTATGAATGCATAGTTTGATCTTAGTTTCATTTTATGCAATTTAGATATCAGATTATTCAATTTGTTTATGATTACCTCCTATAGCTAGAGCGAGTCGAATGGTGAGGGGCCAGAATATGAGTTGATGTAATATGATTTAGTTTACTTTTCTTACAGCTTTTGAATTGCTATGAGTTCAGTTTTCTTTTTATACAGCAGCAAGGATATTGGGTTTCATAGTCACTAGCTCACTATTTCGTCTAATTGGAATTGAGGTACATTTTTATTTGTTTTCATCATTGCAAGCTTGAAAACCTTTTTGAAAACTTTGAAGTTTGGAAATTATTTTAAAGGTCACCATTGCCTTGAATACTTATATCCATACTTGATTTTCAGAATTGCCATCTCACATTAGGGAATCAACAATAAGATAAACCCAAAAACAAACCAAAAATCAAAAACAACAAAGAAGTAAGAAATTGGTTATCTTGCATATATAGTGCACTTCACTTTAGTAGTTTACAACTCCCAGATTGACAATTTATATAGCAATTTAGGACACACTAAAGTGACCAAACACTCTTTGAAATCATCTAGACACAATATGTTATTTAGGAAAAGGTACAATGTTAGCCTCATCCTCAACACATACATTAAAAATAAAACACCTTTTTTGTAGATTGGAATGCATTGCACGCTTTCTTTATCCCATTGGTAGATTTTTAATCTACGGAAAAAGTGATGTGGTTTTGAATTGCAACCAAATTGAAGGCCATGCTGGCTTACACCAAGTGGATGTTCTGTTGCAAGGCTTATTTTTTTTGAAGGCCTTGTACAGGGTGAAGTTCAAAGTTTGGATGTGTTCCTTTTGTCTTTTTTTGAAGGCCTTGTACCGGGTGAAGTTCAAAGTGTGGATGTGTTTCTTTTCTCTAGAGATGGGGAATTTCGATTCCATGATGCATAGGGCCTTGTAGTAATTTTGCAATAGCTCATGATGGGATTCAAGTGTTTCCAAGGCCTTGTCCACATTGCTGCACATCTGCTTCATAGTCTCTAGATCACCTTCCATCTTTTTTCACCTCACACTCTTAGTAGTGAATGATGATGTACTACCTTTGAGGTCAGTTACAAAACGATCGAAATTATTTTCTTCTCCTGTATCACTAACATCACATTCACTGTCATTGTTGGTGGAGCGATTGGAGGAGTATGAGGACTAGACCCACAAACTGATGGATGAAATACCAACCAATTATGATAGATAAACAAATAGGCATAGGGTTGGCATTCTAGTTCTAGTTTTATATGATGACAACAATCATGCAAGTGTAAAAATAGGTTTTCATATTGGATTGGTAGTACTATGTGTGAGTCATAAAGTTATCATTTAACTAAGATGTGTTTATGCATCATGCTTTGGAGCCCTAATGTAGCAACACTTCAATGTCATCACCTAAGATAACTAAAAAGCGAGTGAAAATTTTGTATCACTACACATGTGGATATGTGTCATTGTGTACAAGTGACCTAATAAACACTTTTGTTTGATTTATTTAGCCATTCCAAACATGAATAAATAGTTTTGTGACCAATATCACTAATCCCCACAAAGGTAGTCCTCAATTATTAATGTTAGCATCATCTAAATTATTGTTTTCGGCATGGAAATGGACAAAAGTTTCTTGCATTGACTATGCGAACTCCACCTATCGAGTGCATCAATTATTAATAATCCATTGGCCATCCAACGATTCAGTGCATCAACCATTGAATAGCCAATGACCTAGGTCATCGACTATTGAAGCCTATGTAGGTCTAGCCTCTCATGTGTCAAAGTAGTTCCTCATTCTATTACATCACAAAATTCCTACTATTAGCTTGCAATTAGCTTCAAAATGATTCTTAACTGAAATGATTGAAAATGCTAGAGAATAATCTCTCGTGTGAACTAAAGTCATCATGTTTGGGTTACTTTTAGAAAGCTAAATCTAGTTTTAGGTCAAGTTTCAATGATGTGTGTGTCATGTGAGTCAGTTAAAAATAAACATAACTATTCTTAGTGGTTTTGATTCTTTAAAGACATATACTTTTAAGGAATTGAATAAATCAATTGAAAAACAACTCATTTTTAAGTGTGTTAATTGTTTGTTTCCCCCTTTGTCCATCTCTCAGATTGGATTATAGCTAAAATAGTTAAGAAAGTTGTGTGTCATCTCAATATTATGTGCCACCTGCAATGAGAATCATGGATATTGTGAGCAGTGCATAAACTAAAGTTTCTGTTTGTTGGTCCATAAACAAAAACGAACATCCATTGAGGGCTTGTGAGTCCATCCACCAAAAGATTCATGTGAGAAACTTGTAGAAATGCCAACGCAAGAAGACGAGAGAGAATCCAAGGACCTCCACCATAAGTTGTAGCCATCATATGTGTCATGAAACTTGACTACAGTAGTCATTACCGTGAGCAACCTACATGTTGTCATATGCAAGTAAATTTATTTTGTAGTCATCATTGTGATCAGAGCCAAGGAAAACTCAGAGCCAGTTTGAGTTTGAGTAAGATTATTTTACATTCTACAACCATAGTATATAAAGTAACAATGTTTATTTATAAGTCATTCATATCGAATATAGCTTCCACAACATCAAGGGACTGAGGCCCACCCACCATCGCTTCTCATGAGTCACCATTATTAAGTATATAAGAGTTTTCATTCATAGTCTATAGAGCCACCATTTTTTGTAGTTGGAGCCTGAGTTGTCTCTGCTGAGATTCACCACAACGATTCATTGTTCACCACACTTTGAATAGTCCTATAGTGAGTTTACTAGTTGATTTATAAAGATATCATCAAAAGCCACTAGGAGCCACTGTTGCAATGCACTATAAGTCACCATTCAACATAACAAGAGGAAGAGGGATGCAATCCTGGTGGTCGATGATTTGGAGAGTCACTGCTCATGAAAGAGTTGTTTCGAGAGGATTTATAGCTTGTTTATGTATTTGTTGCTCGTTGTTAGTAAAGTTGTCATAATTCTTATAATCGTCGAGGCCTATCAACCATTAAAGTGAGTGAAAGTAATCACTAGTCCATTGATTAGTGAAGGAGGTTAAAGAGAAGGCTTGAAAGGTATTAATAACCCCCTGTCAGGTATTCTATGATTCTATGAGACAAGATAAATGGATCAAGTTATTTCTAATGAGAATAATGATGCAACACCAAGATATATGGATCAAGTTATTGCTAACAAGAAGAATGATGCAACACCATTGTTTTTCATTCAATTAGGTATGGCTGATAATATTCTTCGAAATATTCCAGAAGAAACAACTATGTCTCAAGAAGATTGGAAATTTTTAGAGATGACATGCAATTAAAGAGTCAAATCTGTAATATAAATAGCAAGAGAAGATGTACAAATTCCAACCTGAAGAAGAGGAAGATATAGAAGTGATGAGCCCCATAACTCGGTAATTATATGGGCTCATTTTGCCTCCTAACATAGTTAAATCAACCATTCTCTTAGCTTATTGCATGTTTTCTGATTATATTTATGCTTATGGAATGATTTGTGTTAGTTATGATGCCATGAGGTCTAATATGTGTTTAACGAAAAATTTTGTTGAATTTTGAAGACAAAGTCAATGATTCAATGGAAAATGTGTAGCAATACTTCGAAGTGGACAAAGGAGAGGATTTATAGGAGGGAATCCCTCTCATTCATTACTTCCCACTTTGAATTCTCCTTCATTCATCTCAGAGCACAAATAACCAAATCAATGCACTAGGAGGTAGTCGAGCAAGTGGAGGATAACTTATGTTTATCTTGAGTTTTGGGAGCCAAGCGTCCCTGACTTTAAGGAAGTTGTTGGGAGCTTCAGTTGTATAAGTAGAGAGGCATAGGGCCTTTCTAAGGTTAGATTTTTGTTGTGTTTTTTCTCTACTCAACTTCGAGCTTACTTTTGGTGACAGTTTCATGTAATCCTATGACTATTTTAGTAATAAAGATGAGATTCTTCTTGAGCTAGCACTGAGTTACCTCAGAGAGCAGAAGCTCTTGGGTTATGGCCAAATCCAAGTATCCAAGCTCCTCTTGTTTGTATTTCTATGCTTGGTTTCAATTTATGGATTATTTGTTGTTAGATGAATTTCTTTCTTGGTTAAGAATAGGTTGCTTTTGGTTACTTAGAAGGTTGCTTCCATTTATGTTTCCCATAGTAGGTTAAACAGTGATAGAAAGAAGATAAAAAAGGCCAAAAATAGTGCCTTGGCCTCCTTTCCTCCCTTTGGGACCATGAACTGAGGCCAAGATTCTGTTGCTGCCACAAAAACACAGATTTTCCTTCTCCATAGGATTTCTAGTGTTGTAGTTTGTTAGAAGTTTGATGCTTTGCTTTAGATCTCTTTCACCAAGCTCATTTCTATCTTTAATGCAAGTATTATTCCATGCTTTCTCTCATTATAGCATTTTTCAATATTTCTTTCCATAGCTCATAATGTAGATTAGCTTGATGCAAAAATTCTGTTTTTTTATGTACTTAATTTCTTTGCTTGCTTGATCTCATTGTTTGACTGCCAGCTCTCTTGCAGCAGATTTCTTCTCATAGTAGGTCAGCCTATCAGCCACCACATTCTCTCCCTGATCTATGCTCTACAGGTCGCCCAAAGTTCACCTCAAATCTGCCTTAGATTTCTGTGTTTTTCTTCATAGGATTTCTTCCTCTCTCCTGACCATCTTTCCCTCTTCTACTGATCCTTGGTGAACCTTGGGTGCCTTAACACATAATACCAACCTTCATCTACCCTTTCCACCCATTCTCACACCTTCAAAACCTTCAAAACTACTCTGAGCATCGTCTTGTAGACCTCTTGTAGATCCCCTGTGTCGTCCTATAGATTTTCATGTAGGCTTTCGTTTGGAGGCTGAGAGTGGGAAAAGCCTCCAAAAGGCCACTCGAGACCTCCTATGACCCATATACACCATCCTACATCTACTCAAACCCCAAAGTCAGCCTTCAACACCACCTATTCACTTCTACCTTCACACAATAAAATACATGCATGTCAATTTCACATAAAAATACATAAAAATTCAAAATGATGTTTTTTGCTCATTTACTTCTAGAAACAGCTTGAGTAGATGTTCTTTACTTCCTTGAGTAGGTAATGACATTTGTTTCATGGTTTCCATAGTGCTTTCTACAAAAGTATGATTAGCTGGTTAAGTAGGGTTTGTTAGGTTTACTTTACATTTCATTCTTTTTCCTTTCTGCAATTAGAGTAGCCTCTATAGAGTAAGCTTTCCTTTCTTTCATCACACATAAAGCTTCTTCTGGAATCCATAGAAGTTGGCATGAGCTCCTAGTGATCTTGTGCCAGCTGACCAAGTGACAGCCTGCAATAAGAGCTATTACTTGTGCATACAACACCATCACTTCCAAGTTCGTTATGAACTACGGGGTTGATAAGAGTAAAGTAGGTAGCCCAGGAGTTGCAACGTTATTGTTGCAATATTGGTGCTCACCATCTTTTTGGCATCATTTTCGGGGAAGCATTAAAGTATTTTGTGATTATTGATTTCTTCTGTTTTCTATCACAACATTTTGCTAAGTAGTTTATTTCATCAAAAGTAGAATAACTGTTTCTTTCGGTTTCTGCATTTCCTCGCTTTCCTTTCCAATTATGCAAATTACATTTCAACAGAAGTAGAATAATTGTTTCTTTCAATTCCTGCATTTCCTTGCTTTCCTTTTCAATTATGTAAATTTCATTTCAGTAAAGTTCATTTCATTTAGTTGCAATTTGTATTATTCAATCCATTTCAGTTTTGCAGGTACAATCAGTGAAAAAAACAAAAACCAACCAAAAAGATTTATTTTCATGCCTCATAGGAATAGAGATAATTCAGGAAAATTCTTGCCCAACACCCGCACTATATCACACAACCAACCGTCTCTCTTCTTCAGTGGCAGTGATCAAGAAGAACCTTTAGGTGAACAACCAGAGATATTTGAAGAACCTATAGGGGAAGAAGAAGAAGAAAACATCCCTCCTGAGCCAATGGCTTAAAATAGAAATGCTAAGGGAAATGGAGAAAGAGTAGAGGGTACCTTCCCCATTAGGGAGACCAATTGGGACACCAAAATTAAGAATATAATTCCTTCAAACCTACCTCACTTCCATGGTTTGACTAAAGAAGATCCCGACGCCTTCTTGTTTGAGTTTGTTGTCAGCTGTTGAACGTATGACTATGTAGAAGATGAACAAATGTTGAAACTATTCCCTTCTACTCTCAAGGATGCAGCATTGCATTAGTTCATGGGGTTACTTGGAATTAGCATTACAACTTGGGCTTACATGCAGTAGGCCTTTAATAACAAATATTGAGACTATTGTAGGTCAAAAGATACCAAGGAATAAATCTTCCGAATGACCATGGGAAGTGATGAATCCTTGGAAGATTATGAAGAGAGGTTCTAGCTCAGTTACAAAAGGGCTAGTGCACACTTGACCTTGAATCTCTGAAGTTGGTTTTGCTCAGGGGAATCTCGAAAGACCTTCTAGACACCCTCCATGTATTGGCCGCGGGAAACATCTACCAACTACCTTATGACAACATAAAGATTGTGTTTAGAAACCATTCTAGAGCAGCCAGCAAGAGAGGTAGGGGGAGTCAACCCATAGCCAGTACCTCCTCTTCCAATTCATCAATCAAAGGTGAACTCAGAAACATGCTGGAAGACTTCAAAAGTTAGATGTTGCAGACTCTTGCCATGCAAATGGATAACTTGCATATCAAAATGAAACAAGAGGAAGTAGAGAGGACTTTGGCCATATTTTGTCCTAGATACACGAGGAGGCATCCTAGGAACGAATGTCCATTGAATTCTATAGAGGTTTCTTCAGTTTGTGAAGAAGATCATTCTACAAATAAGTGCCCTTCCTTGCTCGGCCTTAAAGCTGTATACCAGGGGGCCGAAGGAGCCACTGAACCTCTCTATTTCATGAACCAAAGCAGACTGCATGGACCCATACCATACTAGCAGGGGATGCAAGGGACATCCTAGGCATACTACAACCCCAACCAAGTAACTCCCATACCTTCTTCAGGTCTTCCTGCTCATCCTTCCTAGTCCACGCCTCCTTCTTGGTCCTGTCCATCTCAATATCATGCCAAACCAGCCACTCATTCATTTCAAACCTATGCCCAGCTGGAACCTCAATGGAATGCATCTCATCATGGGTGGAGGCCCCATTACAACTCTCCTCCCACTCTTTTGCCTTCACCACCTACTCAACCACAACCATTGCCTCGTGCTCCACCAAGGCAAACCCAAATGTCTGCCCAGCCAAACCCAAACCTGAACAACAGACAGGCTCAATAAGTATATCATGGGGAACCATCATGCCCCACTTATGCTATGGATATTCACGAGATTAACCTATGATCTAGGAAGGTTCTCCCAGATAGCCAACCTCCACCTAGGGAGGTTGAGGAAGATAAAGAGGAAAGTGGATCTAAAGAAATTCCACCCTTTCCTAAGAGACTATCCAGGACAACACAGCCTACTCCAGAAGAAAGTGAACTTCTGGGAGAATTGAAACAATTATGTGTGAAGATACCACTTCTCTAAGCCATAGAAGATGTGCCTATCTCCAATAGGTTGATCAAACAGAAGTTCTTTAGGCATCCAGGAAGGCACGAGAGAGATGCCCCAACCATCAATGTTATAGGACAACTGTCCTAACTGATGTTGGGGCAGGTAATCTGTCTAAAATATCTAGACCATGGAAGCCTAGTAGTTGATGTCCACATCAATGGCACCATGATCCCACATACCTTGATTGAACTAGGAGCTTCCATTAATGTGATGACAAACGACACAATGCTCAAAGTTAACCTCCACGGCTTCTTGAGGAAGACCACGACAGTACTGTAGCTAGCAGACCACTCCACCGTGATCTCTGAAGGGATTATGGAAGGTGTGATGGTCTCCATCGATTCCCGAGAGTACCTTGCTGATTTCTTTGTTCTCCAGCCGAAGGCAAAGCTCACTAGGTACCCTCTCATCCTAGGAAGACCCTGGTTGGCTACTATTGATGCCTACATCAATTGTCAAGCTGGGAACATGACCATCAAGAACGGGCATATGTCCAAACAGTTAATCTTCTACCCTCCTACCCAACCCTTGCTAGAACATGATCTACCTCTCTGGTTGGAAGAGGAGGATGAGGATGAGGTCTATTCCCCACCACTTTGTGCATTAGAAACTGCCATGGGGGGAAATCGCAACATGAGGATGATATCATTAAAAACATATTCAGAATCCACGACCTAGTATCTTCCCATTAGAGGACCTAGTGAAAGAAACCCAAGACAACCCCTTAATTGATCTCTGTGTGGTCAACCTGACCTCTCTCCATGTTAAGAATATAGAGTTTGGCCTAGGAAGAACCTTGAAAATCAATCCATCCCTATCCCCTTCCTAGGAGGAGTTGTGCAGCTTATTGAGAAAAAAATTAGATACCTTTGCTTGGAGTTATAAGGAGATGAAGGAAGTGCACCCGTCAGTATGCACCCATCATATATACATTAAGGAAGATTGCAAACCAGTCAGGTAACCTCAAAGGAGGATGAATCCAGCACTTAAAGACATTGTTAAGGAGGAGTTGCAAAAATTACTTGATGCGTGATTCATCTACTACATCTATGATAGTGAATGGGTCTCTCCTTTGGTGCCAGTGCCAAAGAAAAATGGTAAGTGGAGAATCCGTGTCGACTATCGAGAATTGAACAAAGCCACTAAAAAGTACCATTTTCTTTTCCTTTCATAGATCAATTGTTAGATGGTCTGGCACGGAAAAAGTTTTTCTCCTTCCTAGATGGGTTTAATGGGTACAATCAAATTCAAATCAGCCCTAAAGACCAAGATAAGACCACATTCACTTTTCGTTGGGGTACCCTTGCATACCGAGTCCTTCCTTTTGTTTTTTGCAACACTCCAACCACTTTTTAGAGAGCAGTATTGAGTATATTTTCTGAGCTAGTTCATGATGAAGTGGAAATATATATGGATTCTTTTACTCCTTATGGTTCTGACTTTCGGGAAGCTTTATCTAACCTAGGAAAAGTTTTGGACAAGTGTATTGAGATGAACCTGTCCCTCAGTCCGGAAAAATGTGAATTTTTGATGATTGAAGGGACTGTGCTAGGTCATGCAATATCTCAACAAGGATTTCAGGCGAACCCCAACAAAATTGCCATCATCCAAAGGGTCCCACCCCCTCAAAAGGTGAGAGATATCAGAAGTTTCCTAGGCTTAGCTGGGTATTACCAAAGATCCATTAAAGATTTAAGTAAGCTAGCATCTCCATTGTTTGGTCTGCTAGGCAAAGATGTCAAATTTTTATGGTCAAAACACCATCAAGAAGCCTTCGATACCTTGAAGAGTAAACTTGTGTCTGTCCCAATTTTGAAAGGCCCAAATTGTGCCCTATCTTTCCACATTCACACAGATGCCTCAAACAAAGCAATAAGTGTAGCCTTAGGACAAATTGATAAAAAGTTACCTTATGCCATATACTTTATAAGAAAAAATTTGTCAAAGGCATAGTTAAACTATACAGTGACAGAGAAAGAGCTCCTAGCTGTTGTGCATTCTTTAAACAAATTCAGACATTATATCACAGGCTATTAGTCCTTCATGCACACTGATCATGTTGTAATTAGATATGTAATGAACAAACTGGATGTAAATCCTCGCATTATTAGAAGGTTGTTGTTACTATAGTAGTTTGATTTGACCATTATTGATAAGCATGGTAAAGAAAATGTTGTTGTTTATTTTTTGTCTAGAGTAATTTGCCTACAAGTGAAGAAGGAATGGTGGATGATCAAATGTCAGATGAACACTTGTTTCCTATATCTGTACTCTCTCCATAGTTTGATGATATAGCAAACTACTTGCTTTAAGCACAGTTTCCACCACACCTGTCCTCAAAAGAGAAGAGAAAGACAATAAGGAAAGTGCCCCTTTCATCTGGATTGGGGGTAATCTCTTCAAACTCAACCCAGATCAAATTTTGAGATGTGTTAGGGAGGTGAAAGTCTTTGAAATTCTCCCGACCTATCATGACGGGCCTTGTGGATGTCATTTTGTAGCGAAGAGAATTGCCTTCAAAATCTTGCAAGCAAGCTACTATTGCCTCACTCTTCATTAAGATGTGAGAAGATACAACAGCCAATGTGATCAGTGTCAAAGGATGGGGAAACCTACTCCAAAGGATGAGATGCCCATGCAACCTCAAGTGACCTTTAAGCCGTTTGAGAAGTGGGGCATGGACTTTGTGGGTCCTATTGTTAGGATATTCCGACACGTAGGAATTATTAAGTATAACTTGGTCTAGTATAGAGTTAGGTAAAGTGTGTTTCTTTACTATGTACATTTGTAACTTACAATCCGACGGTCACGATATGTAGTGATCTGGCAGTTCATTCTCTCCTCGGTATTATCGACACTTGATCTATGGATTGACACCCGATTGGTCCATGAATTCTATTTAAAGCGCATGGAGGGTCATTTTTAGGTTCACCGTGCATGAGAGAAGCATATGTAAATTTTCATTCTTGTATTAATAAATTGCCTGTAGTAGCCACGTTGGCGCAGGCCGTGGACTGTTTCCCTCTCTAAGGGTTTTAACCACGTCAAAATACTGGTGTATTGATCTGTGATATGTTTGTGAGCGGTGTCCTTTTGGTGTTCTGTCTGAGGAACTTACCCTGTAAATTCCTACATGGTATGAGAGCTTTTTGAGGGCCACGTCCATTGTTGATCCAAATCTGAAGCCGGTAGAACTGCATGCGACTGCCATCTCCTAGATCTGTTGTTTCTGACTGCTTTTAGGCTGAGAGGACTGATCTGTTGTGTTGGGAAAATTTGTTCCAGTGAGGAACCCCTTTCGTTTCATGCGAAAAGGTTTCCGGTAGCCCTAGCTACGTCATTTTTTAGATCTGGAGGTATACAGTGTTTATTTGCAGTTTACTGTTATTTTCTCTCTGTTTATTTCGGTTTCAGTTTATTTAGCTATTTTTTTAACGGATCTATACCTTTCATTTTGCGTATGCTCTTTGCCCTGCGACTCTGTGCGATCTGGGCAAATCAGAAACAGAAAGGAAGAATTTTTCTCATGCGTATGCTCTTTTCCCTGCACCTTAGTGTGATCTCGAAAAATCAGAAACATTGAGGAAAATATTTAGTTTTTGGGTAAAGCTAACTTTAAGCCGCAAGGCTTGTTTTTTTTGCATGTCCGTGTTGGGTTTTTTGTTTTTGTTTTGTAGGGAGAAAAAGAGCTTTCTCAAGCAAGCACTCAATCCAAAGCATATGTGACTAAAAGAAA
>APFE030170500.1:942-67868 GCA_000404065.3 Pinus taeda | reverse complement strand
GGTATATTTCTTAAAACTCAAGAGTGAAGTATTTAACAAATTATTGGCCTTTAAGGCCTTTGTTGAAAAACAATCTGGACATCAAATTCTTAAGCTAAGATCAGATAATGGCGGAGAATATGTTAAAAACGACTTCGTCAAATTTTACACTGAGCATGGACTACAAATGCAACATACTGTTCCATATACTCCACAACAAAATGGTGTAGCTGAAAGGAAGAATCACACCTTAAAGGAAATGGCTAATTGTATGCTTCAATCTAAAGAACTCAGTCTTAACTATTGGGCAGAAGCAATTAACTGTGCAAATTACATACTAAATCCTACTCCTACTAAGGCTTTAAAGAATATCACTCCAGAAGAAGCATGGAGCTCTATTAAACCAGATGTGAGTCACTTTCGTGTTTTTGGAAGTGAAGCATGGGCCCATATTCCAGATGACAAACGTAAGGCTTTAGAACCTAAGAATGAAAAATGTATCTTTTTTGGATATTCTGAAGATGTCAAAGGATATAGACTTATTCCGTTTAAGTCCAAAAATGTTATCATTAGAAGAGATGTAAAGTTTGATGAAAATAAATCGGCCTACGAGCCTAGTTCGACGCATGTGCCACCTCTCTCTATCTCTTCTACTTTGGAAAATATTTCTTCTTCAGATGATGAAAGTGAGGATGACAATCCTCCCCCACCTTCTCAAGATCCTCCTTCAGCTCCTTCACTTCCAAAATGGTTCCAAGCTACTCGAGATGCAGCAGGTGATCTTGCCGGTGATCCTACCGATCATCGCCGTACTTTTTCTCAGTTTGAAAGAGCCTCTTCTTTACTGGCTCAAGTGTCAGCAAATTATGATCCTGACACCTTTGCAGATTCTTCAGGCCATCCAGATTGGGACGCAACTATGAATGAAGAATATCGTTCATTATTGGCAAACGATACATGGGATCTTGTTCCTCTATCAAAGGGACGCAAACTTGTTAGATGCAAATGGGTTTACAGAACCAAGTATGGGCCAGATGGGAAAGTTGATAAACACAAAGCTCGACTTGTTGCTAAGGTATTTTCACAAGTTGAAGGCATTGATTATACTGAAACCTTTTCCCTCGTTGCCAAAATGAACTCTGTCCGCCTTGTTCTTTCCCTTGCTGCCTCTTTCAAATGGGAAGTCCATCAGATGGATGTTAAATCCGCCTTCTTGCATGGGTACTTGCATGAAGAAATCTACATGGAACAACCTATTGGGTTTATACAAACAGACTCCAGCCTTGTATGTTGTCTTAAGAAATCCCTTTATGGTCTCAAGCAAGCTCCTCGGGCTTGGTATGCCAAAATGGATAGTTTCTTTTAGAATCTGGCTTTTCTAGGTGTCATTCTGACAATACTGTCTATACCAAGAAAGAGGGCAAGTCTCTTATCATTTTTGTTCTTTATGTTGATGATCTTATCCTCACTGGTAGTGATCCCAACCTTATTAACCAGTGAAGTCCAGCCTTAAAAAGAAGTTTGAAATGATAGACTTAGGACATTTACATTATTTTCTCGGTCTTCAAGTCTTGCAATCCAAGGAAGGTATTTTCCTCTCCCAATCCAAGTATGCCTATGACCTTCTACGCTTTTTTCACATGGAAGATTGTAAGCTAGCTCCTTCTCCCTTTTAGTCTAGAGTCAAACTTTCAGGCACTTGTACTTCCCCTGAAGTTGATGCTACCTAATACCGTCAACTTGTAGGAAAACTTTTGTATTTAGCCCATACTTGTCCTGATCTTTCCTTTGCTGCTGGCCTTGTTGCTCGGTTTATGCAAACCCCACGTGAAAGTCATTGGAAAGCAGATAAACGAATACTTCGTTATGTTCGCGGTACAGTTCAGTTTGGCATTCATTACAGTGCTGAAGCATCTCCTCTATTGGTTGGTTTCACTGATTCCGATTGGGCTGGTGACCCTGATGATCGGAATTCTACTTCTGGTTATGTGTTCACTCTTGGTTCAGGACCTATTACATGGGCTTGCAAGAAACAAGCTGCCATTTCTCTTTCTTCAGCAGAAGCAGAGTATCGTGGTGCCGTAGAGGCTTAGTAAGGAAAGCTTGTTGCTTCGTCAGATCCTATCAAGTTTTGGTTTTCTAGCAGCAACATTCTACTACAACTTTTTGGTGTGATAATCAAAGTGCCATTCAGCTTTGCAAAGATCCAGTTCAGCATCAGCGTAGCAAACACAATGAACTACACATGCACTTCATCAGAAAGCTCATTCATGACCATGTTCTTGAAGTGCAATATTGTTCAACAGATGATCAGGTTGCAGACATCTTCACAAAGGCTCTCACAGAGGCGAAGTTCACTTAACTTCGATATATGCTTGGAGTTCAGGAAGTTGTCACTAAGGGGGGATAGGCTCTAGTGCCTCCTTCCTTCTCCTATTGTGTCATATTTGTAAATCCTTCAATCCTATCCCAAGTTGTTCTTAAGGGGGGATGTTAGGATATTCCGACACATAGGATATAGTTAAGTTTAACTTGGTCTAGTGTAGAGTTAGGTAAAGTGTGTTTCTTTACTGTGTACTTTTGTAACTTACAATCCGACGGTCACGATATGTAGTGATCAGACGGTTCATTCTCTCCTCGGTATTACCGACACTTGATCCGTGGCTTGACACCCGATTGGTCCATGAATTCTATTTAAAGCACATGGAGGTTCATTTGTAGGTTCACCGTGCATGAGAGAAGCTTATGTAAATTTTCATTCTTTTATTAATAAATTGCCTGTAGTAGCCACGTTGGCGCAGGCCGTGGACTGTTTCCCTCTCTGAGGTTTTTAACCACGTCAAAATACTGGTGTATTGATCTGTGATCTGTTTGTGAGCGGTGTCCTTTTGGTGTTCTGTCTGAGGAACTTACCCTGTATATTCCTACAAAGATCACAACCATCATTATTAGGTGAGTGAATATGTGGCAATTCAACAACGTTAGGATGTTATTGCAATTTAGGTTGTAATGGTAATAAATCTAGTTGAGTATATTGGTCCCCTAAAAATAATTGTATCACTTATGCAAGTTACCCAAAAGTCATTTGAATCTACATCAAAATGGACAAGAAAATGAACTTTTTCCTTCTCCTATCCCTTTAAATTATATCACAATGCCTATTTTCTCATGCTCTTATGGGACCATGTGAGTTGTAACTCTAAAAGTTCATCAAACATTAATCATAATATATAAATTGAAATCCATTCATCATGTAAATTAATATGAACATCTAGAATTGAAATGAATGGAATCAATGTGATGGACCAAAACACTTTCAAATATTTATCTTATTTTATCATGGTTGGTTGTGAATGAAAAAATAAGATGGTGGGTGTACAATTAATTGCAAATACTAGTCAAAAAGAGGGAAATGAGAATCACTACATACACGTTTTTTCATTCATGTAAAATATTGGACCATTTCATATTTAAAAATTAGCATATAGAAACCACTAACAAGTATTATAACCAATATATGCCAAATGTAGGCTAGGATCATCATAATAATCCTATTGAGCGACCAACTACAACTTAGACCACCCTACCCTCCACTGCACCTCAACACACACACATATATCTGATACTTGGGACTTTGTTTTTGATTGTATTTATAGAAAGATAATCGCACATGCTAGATTTTTAATAGGAGGCCAAATATAATTTTTTGAAACGTATGCATAGGATTAAGTAAAAGAGGTATACTCAAAGTGCATGTAGGCTATAGAAATTATGAAGAAGTCATGGAGTTTTTTCTTAACACTTTCAAAGGTTCAATGGGCTTATGATTAATGAATATTTAACTACACTAGGCTAAGTAGCAAGGCCATATACAAGCATGCCTTTGTGTATAACCAAGAATAAAAGGAAACAAAGTACTAATATGTAATAATCCTAAAATATAAGACAACACCTATGAGGATGAACAATGAATTTGGGAAAGTAACTGCATAGATTAAAATCAATCTTACAAGAGGTGCAAAACCATCAAGCTCCCCTTCCTCTGTGAAATGTTTCTAATTGTAAACAGTAAACCATAGTAGACATGTGGGTCATAAAAAAACCAAGATTTTTGAAACTTGAAATGTATCATATTAGAACAAATGCCATAGCTCTCATCTAGAAACTAAACTAGGTATAATTTGAAGCACCCATCAAAGTAACTAGAAATAAATAAGCAAGGTGGTCATGTCCCATGCTCATGATAGAACAAAAAAGGAGACCACGCCCCATGTTATTGTGACATATATAATGAACTATTGTAATTGGCATTGTAATGAAGTAGAAATCTACATCTCCCTTGAGGGTGTCGATAAGAGTAGAATATGATTCTGAGGATAACATCCTAAGAAACTTGACATGAAGAAGAATGTTCAAAGTGATGGATGAGGAATTCTAATCAAGTCTATGGGTCTTCGACAAAACTAGAAATTGCAATTCTCATAAGTGAATGCCCACCCTAATGTGAACTGTGTTGAAGTCAAATAAGAGGGAGGCCAATGGAAGAAAAGAGTAATGATGACTCTCCTTGTTCCATTCAAGGTTTGAATAATAATGAGAACCAAGGCACTACTTCATTCTTCAAAAGTGTGAGTTGAAGTCAACAAGAAGGAGGACATCATGGTCAATGCACGAGGATCCTTGCCAATCAAATTGCAAAAAAACCAAATATTTGTAAACTATCATGGATATTCCGTTAGATTGTTCATCATAATAGACCTATCATGTAAACCAAAATCTATGCTCTGAAGGGTTAATTCCTTTAGATTGAAAATATATTATTATTGATTTTGTTGTTATGTATAAAATAAACAAAATGTGGAAAATATATAACAGTGAAATATGAAAGCACACCAATCACAATGAAAACCAATATATGCTTTAGAAAACCATTTTAGAAGAAAGCCCAATGAGAAGCTGAGGTTATTTGTTCTCTTTTGTCTAGAATATAAATAATACAAAAACAAAGCAAAAACAACTCATTATGGAGTTACCTTAGCCCTGTGGCATGGGATACTAAAAGCACAAACAAGTGAATGGATGAAGATGGATTACACTTTTGGTCAAATGTGGTGATGAAATTTCAAGTTTTTCCTCTTTTATCGAATTGCAGCCCTCAAAATTCATATAAGCATTGTGAATTTTGATTCAGAGTAAAAATACAATATGTAGATAATTATGTTGTTGTCCTAATGATATTTTTTGCAAAAAAAATTAGTTTGATACAATATCTCAATTTTCCTTTAAATGCAATATATGTCCTTGCAATTTTTCTCAAAACTTAAGAGGTATGCACGTGTTCACATAGCATAACTTAGTCTAAAAGGTGTAATCTCTCTCTCTCTCTCTCTCTCTCTCTCTCTCGATATATATATTATATATACATATATATATACATATACATATATATACATATATATACATATATGTGCGGAGATTTAATATTAAAATTTTATTTTTTATGCAAAATTTTATTTTTTTATTGTTTTTCAAAGTTGGCGAAGTAATATTTCAATTTCATTTTGTAGACAAATGTGTTCACCTAAGATTTTTTTCAACTCTTTAAATAAATTGAAAAACCAAGGGTATGCTTTTAAAGAGGACTCATAAATGAAGATGTGGTATTTCTTCAATGTGTATATTTTATGTTAATGATTTTTTCATTCAAACCCTTTGAAATTGTCCAAAAACATTTCAAGAATTATGTTTAAAAGAAATTAGGTGAAAAATATCATATGAATTTCAAAGTGTTAAATTTATATACCAATTCATAGAGGATTCTTTCACGAACCCAACATGATCAATTGCACCACTTAAGGAGATTTTTTTCACTAAATCCGCTAGCATGCAAATGGGGTTGTAGAGAAATATGTAGAAGGGGTGTTGTAACCTCAAGAGCTCAATCGATCGCTTAAATTAAAAATTAAAATTGCTTGATCGAGCATTAAAAAAATCCTTGATCGAGTCATATACATGTTTAACCAGTGTCTCGATCAAGCCATTAAAAGCCTAACCTACCAACCTCCTGTTAGAAACAATGCTAATACTGAGGGGGGGTGAATCAATATTAAAGCTAGTTCAATTGTTTTTATGAATTTATATTTAACATTAGGACTTGGAAAACATCCATATAACCATCAACAACATATCATGTGGCAACTTAATAAAACCAACTCATGAACATTGTTAACATGGAAAAGTCATACACACACTTGTACAATCAAGAAGACACCCAAAATCATCTAACAGAACGTACAGGTGATGAATTTATAGCTGAAAATATCATGAAGTAAAAAAATAAAAAATTATTCAAAGGTTTCAATTATAAATTTACTTGTGCGGTCCATTCAAAGGCCGAAATAAGTGACCGCGTGACTTTTCCTTTGATAGCTGTGTGGTCAAATAAAAGTTTGACTCAGCAGTTTGGGACCACTTCACACACTTGGAAGATGGAATTCCCTGACATTAACCAATCAAGGACAATTGATGTCGAGTCGAACTAGAGATATGCAACCCCCAAGGGATCCTCTTGTCCTACTCATTAGTAATTTTCTAATTAATGGACCAAGAGAGGGAAGATGAACTCAAAATTATATATAAACAAGCAATTGGAGAACCAAAAACAAGAACTAGAGCAATATTATGTTGGAAAAATTGCTTCTTAGCAGTCCAACATTCTAGTGGTGCAGGATTTCATCATTGAGAAAGACTTGATACTTCTTTGAGAGACATGAGAAGCTTGCAAAGAGATTGAGGAAAGGAACCTCCTTGCTGAGGATTTTTTAGCACCATTTCTCAAAGAATTCTCTCCAAGTGTTTAGGAAGCCCTTTTCCAGTACTTTATTGTCTTGTTTGCTTCATTAAGCATTGTTTATGTGTTTATCTTCTAGTTTTTAGTTTATGTTTATGTATGCATTATTCTCACCATTTACAATGATTTATTTACTCATGCTTGTCCACTAACGACAACCAATTATTTGTATTTTCTTTGTAGGGAAAAAACAACTGCTAAGAAGGTATCTTTTGCTACCCCATAGCAAGAAAAACACCACTACAAATTTGGCTACTCCACTAGTTTCTTTTCTTTACTCTAACAGTTGTTTTTGCAGGACCTTCTCTCTACATTATCATTGCTTGAAATTTTCATCACCTCTTTGGAATTTTTGTAGGACCTTCTAGACCCTTTTTTGGCCGATCATATGGCTTTTGTCAAGGTAGATGTTGTTGTCTTGAGGGTGCCTGACCCAGGTTCAGAGTTAATTATCCAAATAAATCCCTGTAATACTTGCTGTTTCGGTAACAACTTGTAAAGTGTGCACTGAGGTCTCACCAGAAGCAGTATCGGGTGATGCTGGAACTAGGTTTCTGCACGCTTGAGATGTCTAATGGGTCTTCTTAGTCCAACTAGGAATGACTTCGCACAGGTGACTTCGCTCACTCTCCTATCCTGTAAGGCCTTCAAGCTCTATTATAATCACCTTCACGTAGCCCTAATCAGGGTCTGAGGTGATTTTGCGCTGCTAAGGCAGCAATCTGCGCTCTTTCCCTAAGTCACACTACGGATCTTACTTATCTTCTTGTAACTATCAGTTAACTTCACATAAACAAATACTTATCTTATATTCGCTTATTCAACACATTCATATAAGTTTGTGCATCAATTAAATAGTAAACTCACAATTCATGCCCAATATATTTTAATGCGTAAAACATAAAAAGATACACATAAATGATATGAAAATTCTCTTTATTACTTCTTCAACGGTTACAGACTCAACCTACCCTGTGCACTCACCTGTACAGGTCCGCACATTCAATTCCGGACTACTAGGCCTCTGTGCACAAAGCTGCAGAGCCTTCTCCTACCCTACGACCCAAAAAATCGACCTTACACTTAGATGAGACACAATTCTTCTATTCCATCATTCCTAACTTGATTGACTTACAACTTAGAGCCTCTCTCTATTTATACAATCCCATGGTCCGCAGAGCATGGGTAGATCTCTAAAGCTGACATTACATTACAAAGATGAGGGTGGACAACCCTATTACTTATTTACAAACTCGCACTCTGCGCCCAAAAAACATGGAGTCTTTACATCAGATTTGGTCAAAATCTAGGCTTCAAGCCCCAAAAATTCCCTTGGGGGATCTCGTGCCTAACAGGCTACCAAAACAAACATCGTGACTCACCCTCGAGTCACTCATTTGGTGCGGAGATCTTCACACATAGACATCCCAACTCTGCTCGGATTGCTACAAGGTCAGCAACGCACTGAGCAGCTGCTTGTTGTATCTCCTGGATGCATTATTCAAAGACCGTGGTATCTAAACTGCTTCCTTGTATGTGCTCCTAAGTCCCTTGCTTCTACGCGAGATTTCCGTGATGATGAAGGCCTCGTCGATCCAAGGTTGGACACGCACCTTCAGAACTGCTTCTTTGTGTCACACCGCATCTACTTGCTCCTTAAGTGCTTTTGCTTGCTTCATTCATGCAAGCCTCTGTGTAAGGGCCACAATTTGCACAGTCCCTTTTATATCATCATACTATTGTTATAGCTCGCACACTACTGCTGTATGTTCATATCCTTCTGCAGAGTGGTAAGGACCTCAAATGACTCTTCCAACATTTTGGTGTAGTCCTTCACTACATTGCGAATCTCCTCCATCCCTAAGGTAATGGTGTTGGTGTGTTGTTCCCTTACCTCTAGAGGAGTTGAAGGCTACACCTACAACTACAGCTTTGCTATCTAAAGGTTTAGCTCTAGTTGAACCTTGGCCATCTCTTCTCATGCCTCGTGAACTCCTACTACTAACCTTTGGATGCGTGCCTCTACTGGGACGACAAACTTAGGGACCATATGGCAGGCCTCCTCAACCACCTACACCATCTGTCCGTTCTGTGGGACTACCTAGTCAGGCTATAGGCTTAGTTGCTCTATGTTGATTATTTGTTCACTTACCACCTGTAGTGTGTGGCCCTCCCTGGCCCACAATTCTGTAGCCACTCCATCTTGCAAGGCATAGAGTGTCTCCTGAGGGAGCGCAGTCATGTTGATCCCTACTGGTTTCAACGCACTGACCATAGGCCTGTCGGCCTCGTTTTTTGTAACCAGTGCCCCCTTTGGCAACACTATTGTGTTGGTCATGCAGGCACGCAACATTCCCTCAGTCGTGATCATTCCTACTGTGAGGCTGGTCAAGAGAGTACCAGTCTCGGGAATGCACAGATGCAACTCTTGTATTTGTGCCCAGAGGCCCCTCAACACAATCTGATTCTCCTCTGCCAATTGCTGGAGGGCCTCCGTGGTGACATCACACACCATATTCCCTATATCTTGCAGATCTCCTTCTGTAAGGGTGATCAGGTTGAAAGAAGTCTTGGAGGCTTTTGAATTCTTCCATTGCCCCATCTAATCTCTCGGGCGCTGGCGCTTCAACTATGCAACCGTTGTCTATGGGTCCACATCAGCTTCCTCTATCTCTATCTCCTGTTCAGGCGATGGCGACTTCTTCCCCTCACGCTCCTTCTCTGCCACCTTCTTCTGCTCCTCTGTTGCACTCGTAGTGTCCCGCACCTCCTGTGCTTTTGTTGCTGCTACTTCGTTCCTTCTTTTCTCTGCTAACTGCACCATCTGTAGTTTTGCCTCCTCTTTCTTCCTTTGTGTAGTAGACTTGTCTACTTCCACCATGGAGATGGCTAGAGTGCGCCACTCCGGCAGCCATGACTCAAGTACATCAAAGATAACATCATCCGTGGCCAAATATGGTAGTTCATTCCAGTTATTTGTGGGGTCCTTGTGCGCCCTAATGTAGACTTGATGGAAGTCCACTTCGAACTCCGCAAAGCTTTGTAAACTATTAGAAATAGTGGGTGATAACTGCGGCTTGCGGTTAATACCCATTCTGATGTTCATCTCCATGAACACCCAAAATATTTTATTGTCTTGGATCCTCTGCGCATCTTTAGTGGCCCACAGCAAAGCGTACTTCGTAGCCTCCAAAAGATCTCGTGCAATTGTGGGGAACTGGCTATCCTTAGGGAATTCCATTGCCACCAGCACTATAGAAAGCAGAAACCATGCATAGTGGAAGGACTTCCCCTATTCCTGTGCCTCGGAGAAATTCTCCAGAAACTCCTTGCACAAGTATTCAGACCAATTAAAATGGACGCCCTCTACACATTGCTGGGCAAGTGCTACCACCGGCATGGGCACCTTATCTGTGCAACACTTCTGCATGACCTTGCCAGCCAATATCTGAGTGGCAACTTTGACCACTTTATTGTTGATACTAGAGATCACGTACCCTCTCTTCTTCTTCTCCAACTTGAATTTTCCCTTCATGGCCTCTGCGATAGCCAAGTTGGTGCTCTTACCCTCTGAAATATCAGCTGGGTCCTCCCCCTTATAAGGGAGTTGGGTAATTCGATGAATCAGGTGGTCTGTTGTAGGGATTGGCTCCTCTAGGCACAAACACCCATCATGCACTAGGTAGAGCAACTGCCTAATGACAAAGATAGTTACTAGGGTGCAATGGTAATGTGACACCTAGATTAAGTTCAACAACCTTGCTTTGTCTACTTCGCGCAATGACTTGTATGGTTTGAACTCTACTACTCCCGCCACAGTGTTTTTCTTCAGCTTCATGAGCTGCACAGTTGCCAAGTGTGGGAACTTTTCATGGTCTGTGAGATACCAACATTCAAATTTTAGATTTGGCAACCGTCCCATGTGTGCCCCTTCAAAATGATATTGTCAGGTAGTAGGAGAGTCTACAGAGAGCTCTTACTCTCATCTAGGTCCTTAGGTACCTTTGCCTTTCCCTTCCACGGAGGAACATACGTGGGTGGCCTAGATAGAGGGTCCACACTTTGGGTTTCTTCCTCCATTTCTTGATCCTCCTCCTCTTCGACCAGGATTTCCTCAAGGTTTTCCTCCTCCTGATCGATTTCCACATTAACTTCTTTCCCATTTTCTTCCATGGTTAGTTTATTTATCAATGGGTTTCCAAGGGACATTTTCACTGGAACCATGGGCTGCTTATCTTTCTTGGGCCTCAGCGTGTGCAGTGATTTAGGTATTTCCACAACTATCTTGGTGCTCTCAGGAGCATCTTCTACTGTCATGGACTGTGCGGCCTCTTCGGTGATCATCTCTCTGATTTCCATGCCTTCTTCAGATGTTGCCATTTTGTTTTTCTAGAAATCTCTCAATTGCTCAATCAGGTGCTCAAACATCGCTCTTAATAGATGAAACAGGTCTTGGTTCAGAATACTATGGACAGATGACAACTCAATTCTCAAATGGCCAACTATAGTTTGCAGGGTATCCCTTTTCAATTTATAGCACCTTTTGAATTCGAATTCAACGATTCCCCCAAAATCCGCGTCATTAATGCTCCCTTAGCGATAGATTTTCCCAAATCTTGTCCATAAAGTCTACCTTAACTTCCTGTTGCCCGCTCCATTTGGTCTCAAACCAAGCATCACATTGTGAATAGTGACTATAATGGTCACATTCCAGCAATCCCGCGTGGCAGTGTAGCTACCCTTGTGTTGTCGTGAACCCTATGACACTTCGCTCTTCTGTGCAACCCTGACATCATACAACTCTCAGGCATAGTAATTTATAGTCCCACGCCTCTTTTCAACTACCTAGGGTGCTAATACTTAGTGTTCGACAGCTAGTCAAGTGGCCAGGCCACTTGTTTATGGCTTCAACCAACCATCACTCAGTTTTCCTAGGAAAATTTCACTTTCTAACTTTACTATCTGCATCATGCCACGATTGGTGATCCTTATAGTAACATACAGTACAATCCAAGGCATTAAACATATCAACTCTTGACAATAGTCCCCAAATTTGTCAACATAATTGCACACATCTTGTTTGATCACCTGGGTTTTCTTATCAAGAAAGTCCTTCTATATTCCTTCCTCAAGCTTCTTGACTTTTGCTTCCACCATGGCACTTTTCTCCCTCAGCCGAACTCTTTCATTCATGAGTTCTTGAAGCCCAAGATTATCCTGTTGGATCTCTTCATCGGGTTCCAAGTGTTCTTCTTTGAGCACTTCCAACTGTGCAATCCCTTCTTCTGAGGCCCCATGAACTGTCATATCTCGGGGCACTACTATTCGTGGACTAGGCATGATATACTCCATCGGCATTACAGTGTTCGCTCCATAGGGAAGCCTAGAAGGTGTCTGTTCCATCAATTTCTCGCACGTTTTCCTATAAGCCCATAAGACTGCTGGTACACGCAGGTCCCAATAACTTTGTTGTGCACTACATACCTTGTTCAATGCTTCACACACCAAGTCAAATGCTTCCGTGCGGATAGCCTTCTGTGTGCTCGTTCTCTCCACATTTTGTTGTTCCAACTTGAAGTCTAGTTGTGCAGTTGACCCCCCAACACATGCTTATTGAGTTTATTCCCCAACGTATAGTCCATGTGTATCCGTGTAGGTTGTTTACCATATGCCTATACCCACAAGGACGGATGTGCGTGTGGACCATCCCGTCCATTGTATTTATATTCCAATCACACCATAGGCTTCTCAAACTATGAGCGCAACATTTTTCTACATGTGCACCAATATTCAAAGCTTCCTCTCTGCGTACCCCACCATATCATGGGCATAGTGCGTAGTACCCAATGCAAGGCCTAGAAATGTTGCTTTTCTGGCACTTCCCTTTCAAACCTATCCAAGAAGGTATCTACCTCACTTAACCCATCATAAGTAGGCATATCTCTCACTTCTGTTGATATGCAACACAATGATCTTGTCATCATGTTACAATTTAGTGTAGTCAGCTCATGTAGTTGATTCTTCTATCGCTCAATCTCTTCATAAAATCTAAGGTACATGAGCTCTTGCGCTCCCATGAAATTCACCCATCTGCGATAGGGTTCACCTAGTCCTAGTCTCCCACAGTTATTTTATAGATGCAATCCAAATCATCGTCACTTTCGTAGTCATGCATTGGCTATGTATAGGACGATCCTTCAGCAGAGTCCAAGGGTATGATTACGCGTAGTGACTTCTTTTCAAAGATCATTTTGCACTTCTTCAAATTAATCACCCCGTTCATGTCAGTGGCCCAATCAATTCCTAAGAGTGCGGGGTAGGGATTGTTGTCATCCACAATATTTATCAATACAAAATCTACTAGCGTGCTTTCTCCCTCAACATCCACAGTGATTCCCTGCAATTGCCCCATGGGTATTATCTTCTGTTGGTTTGCCATTTGCAGCTGAATAGGTTACCACTGCAATGTAGGCCTCCCCATTTTCTCCCATGTCTTCTTCGGTAGGACGTTCGCATTTGATCCTAGATCTAGAGCTACTTGGTCCATTTCATATTCTCCAATCTACGTGGTTAGCCTCATCTCTCTCCCTATTCTTGTCTTGTTCTTTCTGATCTTCTGGAATACGCGTAGTTCTCTTGGCACATTCCCAGTGCATCTATTGATGAGTTCATGTAACCCCTTTACAGCCTTACTATCATGTAGTATCTTCATGCGTGTTTCCAGCAATGTCGCAAGCATAGATGGGTCCATCTCCAACTCCGGTCTATCTTTGCTTCCTAAAGTGGAGGCATCAGTGAAGCTCTTCTTAGCTTCCATGAAGGTTTCCTTAGCATGCTCCAAATCAAACTTTTCTTCCTTCGGCAGAGCTTTGCAAACCCAAGTATTTTCTTCTGGTTGTTTTCCTTTGTCATCTCCCATCATGTTTCCACTTCGGAGCATCATGTTCACATTTGGATCCTCCTTGCATGGCTCAGACCTGATCATCTCCAAGTTCTGAGTTGCGGGGGGGGGCGGTTAGCCCTCCTTTATCACGTATCCTAGCTATCAGCGTAGGACAATCTTCCATCTCATGATCAAACAAGTTTCAATACAGGCATGATGGATGTGTTGGGTTCATACAATTGCGGAATAATGTCCTGGCCCTTCGCAATTGCAGCATTAGCTGTCTGTGACCTCTTCTAGGTCCTCCTCCACCTCAACCTCGTCCACACCCCTGAAATCTTCTTCACGCGACTCTTGCATTCTGGTCTAGGGGTTGCGTTTCAGCCTAAAATCTATAGGTGGGAGTTCTATCCATCATCAACTCATAACTCCTACAAGTGCGCTCATCGTGTCCCTTCGACCTACAAAAGTTATCGAAAAATTGCTGCGAATTTTGCGTGCAGTTTTGTAACAAATGATAGTTGTCCATAGCATGCTTTCCTCCTATTTGACAACTTGCACAACATAAAGCAGGAAGTAGGTGCCACACTCAGTCCCACTTGTGCTTCTGGCCTTAACGACATCGATCCTCCTCCCGCGAGGTAATTCGCGAACATTGGGCAGTGGTCTTTATCATGGCCTTGACCCTTTCATTTTACGCATCACACCTCTTTGCACACTTCTGGTTGAGCTATCTGGTCTTGTTTCAGACTCTACATCTCAAGGCATAAGTTTTTCAATTGTGCATGGATCTGCTAAATTCCCAACTTAAGATCCTGCATTGGGTTTTCATGCAGCCTCATCACGATCTCTAAAGCTTCTGCTTGAGTTGTTAACTTTAGTTGCGATAGTGTGCTCCTCAGATGTGATGTTAGCGATGCTACAAAACACTTGTGGTGCTGTCCATCTATCATATTCATATTAGCTTCACGAATCATACACTTGAACCTCTGATCCAACTCCCAAGGAGTCTCGCCTAGTAACATCGTGATCTCCTTGAATCCAATGATCAACTGTGCTTTAGACTTCGGCCTGCTAAATTCTTTGTTTAGTGTTGTTTGGATATATGCAATTCTCACATTTGGATTATCATTGGAGTGCTTAATATACCAGGTCAGTGCGCGGTCCTCTAGGGAACTAACCAGTGTCGCTTTGATGATATTATCATCTGTAACTCCTTATGATTCCCATATGGCTCTTATCAGAACCAGAACTAGTCCTTATCCTCATTCCCCAAACCTTTGAACACAGAAAACTCCACTATGATCGCGATATCGAATCGTGGTGGTGATAGTGGTGGTATGGGTGGAGATGGAGGTGATGGCGGTGGAGTTGGTGGTGGTTGTTGGCATTATTATTCTAGTTGGTGCTATGGCACAGGTGTTGTACTTGATGGCAACTCACTCTAGTGGTAGATTTCAGTTCACGCACTCAAAATCATGGAAATTAAGACACCCAAAGGTAATCCTAGAATAAGCTGCGGACCCGCAGGTACACTGACCAAGGAGTGCGGACATGCACGTAGGTTCTCCGTTCAGAAGGTGCGGACCCCACTTTCACTCTCTCCAATGCATAAAAGCGCGTGCACGTGGGATCTTCATGAATGGTTCATGGTATTAGTCTGACAGTTTTTTATCAAATGGTTTTGGTCCGTGGTATTGCATCCAAAAGTATTGATCCCAAGTATTGGGTTCATGGTATTGTGTTATTATGGTTTTGGACCATGGTATTGTGAAAGGCTTGCCTATAAAAAGGAAAGGAAATCACTTGGCTAGACACTAGTGAAAATTTGAATATCTTAGGATCTGAAATTTTGGGTGATTGATTTTAAAAGCTAGATCTAAATCAAGGAGAAAACTTAAGGCAAATCTATTGACAAATTGTGATCTCTCGGGTGCATGAGCAGATCTGTGGATCTGACTAATTGTGGCACATTGGAGGACTGTTAATTTGGCCCTAATCAGAAGTCCGCACGTGATCTAAAGGCACAGTGCGGGGGTACGCAGTGAAGCAAAAGGCGTAGTGCGGGGTTACGCAGTGCAGAAAAAGGTGCAGTACGAGGTACACAGCGCATGAGAAAGCGCAGTGCGGGTGGCATGCAACGCAGCAAAAGGCGCAGTTCGAGGTACGTAGGATAGAAGAAGTCACAGTGTGGGTGTACGCTATAACTCAGCCAGTAAAGGTGCAGATCTGAGCATAAGTACGCAGAGTAGAAGAACGACTCGTGCGGATCTGTGCAGTTTAGAGTCAGAAGAGTTGCGGATATACGCAGGCCCCTATTGGTGAAGTTACGGACTTATCTTGAAACATTTGTTGATTGTCTTATATCTATTACTACAGAATTCTGGGTTTAGATTTCTGGTATTACTTTTCTGTTTACAACATTCTGAAGAGTTGGGTGACTCATTGGTTGATTGTATAAGGAGATTGTTTGAGGCAGAAATTCTTGATGATTGATTGATGTTCATGGATCCAGTTTGAAAATTTATAAAACGTGGTCCGTGGAAGAAAGAGAAGGTAGTAGCCTTCTGTAGGCCAGCACCTACGTACTAGTATCTTGGCTAGTGCAAGAGCTAAGGGGGTTGTAGCTCCCTTCTAGGAGAAGCTGGAAAATGAGAGAGGGTTGTAGCTCTCTGCAGGTTGCAGCCTTACATACTGGTAAAGGACTGCACCAGTACAACTCATGTAAAAGAAGTTTCTAATTGAAAGAAGATAGAACATATTGCAGTAGTGGTTTTCACCCACATTGGGTTCCACCTTATATCTGGTGTTCTTGGTGTGATATCTGTTTTTCTTGTTCTGTCATTATTATATTGGTACTGACATACAAGTTAATGATCAATATCTAAAGATTTAATTAAGATAAATCAAGAAGAATATTGAAAGAGTTTGATATACGTTCACCCCCCCTCTCAGTATTATTTCCAACCCTTTGTTATCAGAGAAGGTCCTTTCAGAAGAAGCTGATCACTTGAAGGAAGATCTATCATCATGAGTAAATTACGAGAGGGAAGCATCAATCAGGCCACCGATTTTTGATGGGACAAACTTCGTATATTGGAAGGTAAGAGTTACTGCCTATCTTCAATCTCTTGGTACAAAAGTCTGGGATATCATAGATACTGGGTATACTTTTCCATCAGCAACTCCTACAGATCCGGCTGAGAAAAAAAAATATGAAACAAATGCAAAGGCGGTCAATACTCTATTAGGATGCCTATCTCAATCAGAATTTGTCAAGGTAATGCAGTTTAAATCCGCAAAAGAGATAGGGGACAAGATTATTCTGAGCAATGAAGGATATGATCAGGTAAAACGAGCAAAACTTCAAACCCTCAGGATTCAGTATGAAAATCTCAAGATGTATAATGATGAAAGTGTGGCTAATTATTTTCTTCGTGTAGATGAGATTGTTAATTGTATGAAAAATTTTGGGGAAGAAATAAAAGAGGTTGTTTTGGTTGAAAAAGTTCTAAAATCTTTTTCCTCTAGATTTGAATCTAAAGTTTTTGCTATAGAAGAAAAGGAGAATCTACAAAACCTTAAAATGTCACAGTTGCATGGAATTCTAACTGCTTATGAAATGAGGAAAGGAGGTCCATCAGACAGGAGAGTAGCTGCCTTCAAGGCTTTAGGTAAAGGAGAGTACTATGAGTCAGGACATGTGTCAGAAGAAGAAGAAGAATCAAATTTTGTCAAAAATCTACAACGGGGTACTGGAAGATTCAGAGGTTAATTACCTTTCAAATGTTTTGCTTGTGGAAGAGTAGGTCACTATGCTACCAAATGTCCTCATAAGGATAATATTGACAAGGGGAAGGAACCTGTTAGATGGAACAAGAAATAGAATGCAAATAAAAAAAGCTATTACACTCATGAATATAGTGATGGACTATCAAATAACGATGAAGATGAACGAGGTAATCACTATAAACTTTTAATGGCCTTTGAAGATGATGATTACATGGATGCTATAGATGTGGATGGCTTTTATGAAGAGATTTATAGACTCAAAACATGTTTAGAAGAAAAGAATACGATAATTGATACTCTGCAAATTCAACTTGATGAAAAGGAAAAATTTCTTGAGAAGTTAGAATGTGAAATTGTTGGCCTTAGAAAAGAAATTGAGAAAACAAAGGCCCTCAATCTTATATTTTTTAAAGGATCTGAAACTCTAGATGAGATTATCAATGTGCAACATTCCCCTCTAATCAAGATAGGTCTGGGGTATAATGGAGAAGCATCTCAAGCTTCCACCTCCAAAAGTTATCTTGATGTAGCAAGAGGGAGTGAGAAAAGGCCTAATAGAAATCATCAGGTAAATCAGGGACAGTCTTCCTCAAGAACAAACAAAGACTATCAAGAAAATTGGGGGCATGCTACCTTAAGGACAAACAAAAGCTACAACCAGCCATAGCTAAGATCTTCCCAGTTTTCTTCAAGAATGGATGTCAGTAGAAACTACAATCGGTTGGATGATAGTCGCAGGAATTTCTTCAATGGCCAATGTTTCTCTTGCCATAACTTTGGTCACAAAGTAGCTCAATGTGTTACCTATAAGACAATTATGACTAGAGAAGCTCAAAAACAAAGAGTATACCCGCAATCACGAAGAGGACTTATAACAACTTTTCCGCCCTTGAAAGTGAAATTGAATGTTCTATTTGTAATAATTTTGGTCATGAAGATTCTAAATGCAGGAGCAGGTTTTGGAGGACAACTCAGAAGGAACAAATCTCAAGTGCCAAAACATGGAGAATGAAGGAACTGAAACCAGAATGACGTGGGATAGCTTTATATGTAGAAGGATAGGAAAATCAATGGTACATCGACAATGGATGTTCGAAGCATATGACAAGTGATAAAGAAAAACTTGAATCATATACTGTTTTAGAAAAGGGAAAGAAAGTTTCTTTTGGAAATGATACCCTTGCAGCCATAAAAGGAAAAGGCATTTCTCAGTTGAAAGAAAAGGTCAAAGATGGAAATGTTTTGTATGTTGATGGCTTGAAGCATAATCTATTGAGTGTCAGTCAGATGTGCGATAATGGAACCAAGGTAATATTTCGATCAGATGGGTGTAGTGTTTGTGAAATTGATATAGGAAGAACAATGTTCAAAGGCAGAAGAACTCCAAATAATTTATACATATTTGAAGAAGGACAACAACAATGCTATTTGAGCAAGGATGATGAACCCTGGATATGGCACCGGAGGTTGGGGCATCTAAGCTTTTCAAAAATAAGGAAAGCATGCAAATACCAGGTAGTTCGTGGTCTTCCAGACAACACCATATGCAAATCATGTCAGTTTGGTAAGCAAACCAGAACTAACTTCCCTGAGAAGGAAGGATCAGCCAGCAGGCCTCTTGAGCTAGTCCATACAGATGTATGTGGTCCATTTAGGACAAGGTCGCCTCGAGGAGAAGAATACTTTATATTATTCATTGACGATTTCTCCAGGTTTGTTTGGTTAGGACTTATGAAGCACAAGGACGAAGCATTCGAAAAATTCAAATCCTTCAAAGCCTTGGTTGAAAATGAATCAGATTACAAAATTAAGTGCCTCAAGTCCGACAAAGGTGGAGAGTTTACCTCAAATGAATTTTTTGATTTCTGTGAAGAACATGGAATAAGAAGGGAATTCTCTACAGCTAGGACTCCTCAGTAAAATGGAGTGGTGGAAAGGATGAACAGAACAGTCCAACAAATGGCTTGTGCTATGCTTGATGAGTCTGGAACTCCCACAACCTTCTAGGGTGAAGCTACATATGCTGCGGTTGTTATTCTCAACAAAACAAATGTCCGAGTGAACAGCACTCAAACTCCTCATGAGCTCTGGTATGGTGAGACTCCTTCGGTAAAGCATTTCAAAATTTTTGGGAGTAAATGCTATATTAAGAATACTGATGAGAAACTTGGCAAACTTGAACCTAGAGCAGATGAAGGCATTCTTCTTGGTTATTCTCCACACAACAAAGCATATAAGTGCTACAATAAAAGACTTGGAAGAATTGTTGACAACATTTATGTAGTGATTGATGAAAAGGGATACATTCCTAGGCAAGTAAATCATGAAAATATCGAAGAAGATGAAGACTACCCTCAAAGACAGAATGATGAAGAGAAGAACCTCAAGAAGCACCAGAGGAACAGGCAAGGATAGAAGAAAAGACTCCATCCAGGGATGTTCAGAAGAATCATCCAGAATCTCAGATTTTGGGGCAGAAAGAAGCAGGTGTACAAACAAGAAGAATAATTGCAGAAGCTTCAAGCTATTTGGCATTACTCTCTTCTAATGAACCAAAAAGTGTGAAAGAGGCATGCAAAGATGAATGTTGGGTCAAGGCAATGGATGAAGAACTTGAGCAGATCGAAAAGAACGACACTTGGGAGTTGGTTCCTAGACCAAAGGATAAGAATGTTATAGGGACAAAATGGGTCTTCTAAAAATAAGTTGGAATGAAAAGGGGAAGTAATTAGAAATAAGGCCAGACTTGTTTGTAAAGGATATGCACAGCGAGAAGGAATAGATTTTGAAGAAACTTTTGCTCCTGTTGCAAGATCTAGGCCATCCGAATGTTCCTTGCGGCTCAAGCTTTCAAAGTTCAAAGTAATTCAAATGGACGTGAAATCAGCCTTCTGAATGGAGGACTTAGAGAAGAAGTATACATTGAGCAACCAGATGGTTTCATTCTTGGAATGAATCCAAATCTTGTATGAGACTAAAAAAGGCTCTCTATGGTCTTAAAACAAGCTCCAAGGGCTTGGTACTATCATTTGGACAAATATCTTCATCAACAAGGTTTTTCAAAAGGATCAGCGGATAGCAATCTTTATATAAAAATTGAAAATGACAAATTGCTAATACTAGTTGTGTATGTAGATGACATTATCTTTGGTAGCAATGAAGAAGAAATGAGTCAAAGCTTTGCCTTAGTGATGTAGAAAGAATTCGAATTGTCCTTGCTTGGAGAATTGACATACTTTCTTGGATTGCAAATCCAACAAAATAAAGGAGGGATCTTCTTGTCTCAAACCAAGTATCTCAAGCAGATTTTAAAGAAATATGGCATGGAAGACGCAAAACCAGTATGTACCCCCATGGTCACAGGATGCAGCCTCAGTGCAAATGATGAATCAACAACAGTGCATCAACCAACCTACAGGTCTATGATTGGAAGTCTACTTTATTTGACAGGTACTTGTCCAGACATCATGCATGCAGTGGGAATAGTTGGAAGATTTCAGGAAAATCCAAAGGAAACTCATCTTCAGGCAGTGAAGAGAATCTTTAAGTACCTTCAAGGAACACAAAACTATGGCTTATGGTATCCTAGAAATACAGATCTCACACTTCATGCTTATACAAGATGCAGATTGGGCCGGAAGCATGGATGACAGGAAGAGCACAAGTGGTGGTGCATTCTTTATGGGTTCTAGATTAGTATCTTGGTTCAGCAAGAAACAAAGTTCGATTGCTTTATCCACTGCTGAAGCTGAATATGTGGCTGCTGCATCTTGTTGCACTCAACTTCTTTGGATGATGCAGACCTTGCAGGAATTTCAAATCACTTGTACACCACTTATCTCCATCTTATGTGATAATACAAGTGCAATCAGCATTTCAAAGAACCCAGTCATGCATTCAAAGGCCAAGCACATACCGATCAAGTATCATTTTCTCCGGGAACAAGTGCTTGAGCAAAGGTCAAGTTGGAGTATGTTCCTTCTAAGGAACAATTTGGTGATATAATCACCAAACTACTGCCTAGGGAGACCTTTGAATACCTCAGGCAAAAGCTGGGGGTTGTTGATGCATCATCTTGTTGTTGAATCTCTTCTAAGTGTTGGTTGTACACAAGGTTCATCTAGATATATGTGTACATGTGCTGGTTTGCGGATTTGTCGAAGATCGAATGGCACAGGTTCAGGGGGAGCATACAATGCATTGTTGGCATTATGGAGGAAGTACAAAAGGAGATCATGGATGCTAATTTGAATATTGCTGTAATATGTCTCTTGATTATTTATGGTCTTTGCAGATCTGGTTTATCGTCAGGGGGAGCATGTTCTTAGGGGGAGCATAACCCTTTTCCCTCGATATCAAAGGGGGAGAATGACGTTAAGGAGATCTTGAGGTTGCCATCAAGTCCAAAGGGGGAGATTGTTGGCATTATGATTCTGGTTTTGCTCAATGGTACAGGTGTTGTACTTGATGGAAACTCACTCTTGTAGCTGATCTCAGTTCAGGCACTCAAAATCATGGGAATTAAGAGGTACGTAGGAATCCTAGAAGAAGCCGCAGACTCGCAGGTATGGAGACCAAGGAGTGCGTGCAAGTACGCAGGTGATACGTTCAGAAGGTGCGGACCCAAGTTTCACTCTCTCCAATGCATAAAAGCGCGTGCACGTGGGAATCTTCATGAATGGTTCATGGTATTAGCCCGAAAGTTTTTGATCAAATGGTTTTTGTCCATGGTATTGCATCCAAAAGTGTTGATCCCAAGTATTGGGTCCATGGTATTGTGTTATTATGGTTTTGGACCATGGTATTGAGAAGGGCTTGCCTATAAAAAGGAAAGGAGAACTCTTCGCCACACACGGGTGAAATTTGAATATCTTGAGATCTGAAACTTTGGGTGATTGGTTTTTAAAAGATAGATCTAATTCAAGGAGATAACTTAACTTAAGGTGAATCTATTGGCATGTCGTGATCTCTCGGGCGCATGAACAGATCTGTGGATCTGACTGACTGTGGCACATTGGTGTACTGAAAATTTGGCCCTAATCAGAAGTCCGCAGGCGATCCGAAGGCGCAGTGTGTGGGTACGCAGTGCAGTCAAAGGCCCAGTGCGTTGGTACGCAGTGCAGTCAAAGGCGCAGTGCGGGGTACGCAGTACAGGAGAAGGCACAGTGCGGGGCGCACACAGCACAGTCAAGTGCGAAGTGTGAGGTACGCAGGCGAGAAGAAGGCACAGTGCGGGTCTACGCAGTAAGTCAGAAGTGAAGGTGTGGATCTGAAGAAAAGTTCGCAGAGCAAAAGAACAACCAGTGCGGATCTGCGCAGTTCTGTCTCAGAAGAGCTGCGGATATACACAGGCCCCTGTTGGTGAAGTTGCGATCTTATCTTGAAACAATTGTTGATTGTATTTTATCTATTGCAGCAAAGTTCTGGGTTTAGATTTCTGGTATTCTTTTCTGTTTACAGCATTCTGAAGAGTGGGTGATTCATTGGTTTATTGTATAATGAGATTGGGTGATTTTCATGTACTTGATGATTATCTGATGTTCATGGATCCAGTTTGAAAATTTATGAAACGTGGTCCTTAATGAAGTAAAAGAAAAGGGGGTTGTATCTCCCTTCCAGGAGAGACTGGAAAACGAGAGAGTTGTAGCTCTCTGCAGGTTGCAGCCTACGTACTGGTAAAGGACTGGACCAGTACAAAATCATTGTAAAAGAAGTTTCTAATTGAAAGAAGATAGAGACATATGCAGCAGGTGGTTTTCACCCACATTGGGTTTCCACCTTATATCTGGTGTTCTTTGATGTGACTATCTGTTTTTCTTGTTTCATGCTCATTATTATATACAAGTTAATGATCAATAAATTAAGGAAGGCATATTGAAAAGAATTTGATAATACTGATTCACCCCCCCTCTCAATATTATTTCCAACACAGAATGATGCTGACATGGATCTAGATCAGGAAAGGCAAACATGAATCATGAAGGATTAAGAGTTATTGTATCAAAGATCAACTAAATGACTTCTCTTGAACACACCAACGACACTGAATGGAGTTGGCAGCATTGACCCAAAACTGAAATGGAGGCTCTGAAAATGGTATGATAACCAAAATATAAGCAAATTATCCAACCAAACATCCACAAAGATGAAGTGGAAGAGTGTCTTGTTCAAGAGCTACTCGCTGCCATTAGAAAAATGGAATCCCTTGTTTTCTCAATTTCCCCAACCACACTGGTCAGTAGCTCTTTATTTTTTAACAAGCTTGAGGAGGATAACACATGCTTGATCTATAAGTTCATCCTTCAGATGAATCCCTCTAAGTATATTTAATGAACCCTGAGAAGGAGTGGTTCGGCCTCACCATGACTAATGAGTCCATCATTGTTTGATGTTTTAACAAGTCTAGTGAAGGTAAAACTCGACATCTTTTTCATGTTTAGAGAATTTGAAAAAGAGGTGAAAAAGAAAAATCCAAATGTCCCTTTCTGTAGATAGTTTCACAAGTCCAAAAAAGTAGAAAAAAATACTCAAGAGAACCTCTTCGCCATGTTCGACTAAGGTATTATTTTTTTGTAAATAGTCTATCTCAATCTGGAAAAGGGTTAAACTTATGCTAAGTAGACATCTTTTACTTTTATGAGTTCGAAAAGACAACTGCTCGACAATCTTTTCATATTTTGGGAGTCTGAAAAGAGCTGAAAGAGTACTCTAGGGGGGTTCCTTTTCGTAGGTTTATAGAGCTTGAAAAAGAGATAAAAGTATACTCTCTGGTTAAAGTAACCTGTTCAGAACATAATAAAAACCCACTAATAGCTGTCAACCTGATCAAAACACCACAAGAAGGATTAAACATACATTTTTCATAGTTAAAAGGAAGCATATCGAGGTTAAAATACTAAAAATGAAATAAAATAATGAGAAAATGACCATAAATATTCAAAATGACTTTTCATTCTCACTATTTCACAATTTATCTTGAACAGTGAGTATTTGGAGCCCTTTTTGCCATCGATCTTCTGTAGCAGATTGTGGCCAATTCGGGGAACCATTTCAAGTGTTGTCACTTCCAGGTAGGAACTAAAACCTTTCTCTTTCTTTCCATGGTTCATTTTTGTGTTTTCATGCAATTTTTTAAAGGTTTTGAGGCCCATGGGGTTCATAAAAAATGCCCTGTGACCAACACACCCCCCTTGTGTCAAAAAAGGCATTTCACCTAGGTAGAGAAACACTATAGACAAAGTTGCAATGCTCTATCAAACACTCCAAGGGTGCATCAGGCACATATGTCCAAGTTTTCTTTCAGTTTTTCCTCAAAATTTGTCATATTTTTTTGCATGGGAAAGAGCCTAATGAATTCCTTGTTGATGTTTAAGGTACCCATTAGCACAAAATGGAATTCATTTGGAGAGAAAGAGAACACGAGGAACAATATTTGAATGCAACAAACGACCCTACTACCATCCAGGCGCTAAACAATTATGGGTTATTTAAATTCTTCTGGCTTCCTGGTATGAGGCAACATATAGAGTTGTTGAGATAATTTGTCCATTCATGGGATATTCAGGCAAAAGTGTTCAGGTTTGGGGAAAATCTACTTGAGATACAGGTAGAGGATATTTACTTTCAGACAGGTTTGTCAAAATGAGGTGCCGCCATCTCTCTTCTAGGTGGAAGAAGTGGCGGTGTGACGGTGAAAGACTATATCGCTACCTATTGCAGACCTCAAGCCCTTCCTACTAGGGATGCAAAATTCAAAATAAAGGATGTGACCCAATTACCTTTGAGAATGATATTGTTCATCATTGCAAGATTGGCAGAAAAGTCAACACTAAATGTAGCGAGAAAATCATACATGCAGCATGGGATAGAGTGTCTAGAGATGACAATATTCAACGGGAGTGAGGATTTCTTAGTCAATTTGAAAGAACGACTTACTATTAAAATAAAAGGAAGGGAAGTTGAAGAAATTTGGGTATGGCACAATCTTAGTCTCTTTTTCTCTAGAGCGGGTACCATTACTACAACCTTAACATATTATACTCAAGCTCATTGATCCGAGGATCCCACGGATGAGGAGGTGGATAGACCACATGAGCCAACATGCAGGTCCATCAGTGATTAGCTTTTAACCAACCTTCTTTGGGTGGCCGCATAGATAGTTCATCATTATTGATGATTATCCTTATGTAGGGATGGATTTTCGTGATGATATTGAGCTCAAGTTGCCCAAGGGTGAGCAATGGGATGCTTTAGGTAAGATACTTTGACCATTAAGGCTTTTAAATCTTTTACGATTTTTTTTTTTTGTGTTTTTTGCTGTTTATGAGACTAAACTATTTGATGTTTTCATGCAAAGATCATATTTGTTTGACCAATAGATGCTACATATCTCCATCATATAGAGAGACAACCACAGAAGGAGGCAGTGGAACTAGTATAGGTCGCTGCAGTAGGGTGGCATGTGCTATGATATCTTGAGGTAGCTAAGATCCTATTAGAGGTGGAGCACCACAAGGAGGGACTGACACATGTGATTGATGAGACCGTTGATCTGAAATGGGGACCTAAAGGCTTCTTGTCAAGCTTACAAGAACCCCTCCCACTCCAAAACTTAAATATTCCCAAGATCTATCTTATTCTTGACAATTTGCGGAATTAAAGGACTTGAAACAGGTGTCTACTTATGTTTGTCTTTAACTTTTCATTTGATTAAAACTGATATGTAGCATATAACAGTGAAATAGTGCATCATATAAACATAATACACATAACAACAAGATGCAACCAGTAAACAAACCATAATACAACAAGTTTAATATGGAGTTCACCCTGATATCTTGGGCTGTGTTTGCTTGAGTTCTAGTCAACTCGACTAGGATCTTTGGGATTATGGATGAATTCTTTTACAAGTTCCACACTCAACTCCATTGGTTTACAAATGAACCTATGGGTTTAGAATACCATTTTTATACCTGGCCGTTTGGCTCTCTAGCTCTGGGCTTTGGGCTCTGGTTCTGGTTCTTGGCTCTATCTCTGGTTCTGGCTCTCGGCTTTGGCTTTAGCTCTTGGCTCCGGCTCTGGTTTTGGCTTTGGCTTTGGCTCTTGGCTCTAGCTCTGGTTTTAGCTTTAGCTTTGGCTCTGGCCCTGGCTCTTGACTCTGGCTCTAGCTCTCGACTCTGGCTTTGGGTCTTGGCCCTCAGTTGTGAGGCATTCTTCCGGCTCTGCGACTTCATGTCCATTCCTCTACATGTAATCATTCTTCTGTCTCTTCTACTGGCCCTCTGGCTCACCTACTCTGTGGCTTTGCATTTGGTCCTCTGACTTTGTGGATCTGCATCTGGCCATCTGGCTCGGTGGCTCTATGGCTCTCTGCGTATAACACATTCCTACATCATTGGTACAAAAAGCCTACTTACAGCGTGACAAAATGATTTTAGAATAGGGATTCTTACAAGGGAATTGGCGGGCACGGGCAACCCGTTCATTTGGCCTTCTTGTGTAAAAATCTGAAAAGTAGCCGCATAACCGAATACACAGGCAAACTGATGCAAAAACACATCATGGAGCGTTTAATCAGACTTCAAATAGATGCAATCGCATCTATAAAGCCATCGGGTCCACCATTCTATTGCAAATCGCAATTGCATAAGCGTATGGCCAAAAAAACCCAATACACAAGAAATACATAGAAGTCCCACAAATCCAGATTTCAAAAGTTATGAAATCGCGCTTATAAACTCTATCAGGTCTACCTTTTATCGGCATATCACAATCGCATAGGCAGGAGGTCAAAACCTCAATATACGGGAAATACAAAGAAATACATTGAAAAAAAGATTAAATCGGATCTCAAAGAACAATAAACTCACCACTATAATGTCTTCAGGTTCGCCCATCACAATTGCATGTTGCATAGGCCCTGATCCTTTGTATTGTGGCATCCCGATTCACCGATCGCCGATCACTGATCAACATTATCGGTGCATTGCACATCGGCGCTATCGCATATCAGCGAGTCACATGGTCACGGATCTTGGTCCTTCAACCTTCCCGATTAGCGATTTTCGATTCAATCACAACTGTTGATTTGCCTTTTAATCTGACAGTTCACACTGAACCTGAAACTGCAAACAAACAACTCAATCTCTGCCGTTGATCCTGCGATCTCCAATCCAACAGTTAACAGCCATTTCAGGTGGCCCACTTGCATGGAGATTACCCACTCGAAAAAGTAGTTTTCTCTCTCTTGCACCGTGTTACATGTCAGCCAATGTATGGAATCAGGTGTAGCTTGTCCAATACCACTTACTGCTTGAAGCCCGCCCAAAATACCGTTTACTTCCCTCCTGTCGGAACTCAAAAGGTTTTAGTTTATTTTCTATAAATTCTTCGGATCCACCTGGCCAAGACTACCCATGTGTTTTTCAATGTAAACGTGCTTTATAAAGGTTTAGTGCTTAATAAAAGGTTTTTAGCGCATAAGGCTAATATTAACCCTTAAGCCAAATTTAATAAGAAATGCCTCCTTTTATAAGGACATTGGGCAAATCTTCTTTTTACAATAACTCCTTCGTCTGGAGTCCGTTTTGGCCACTTCAAATTGCGTTGGATTCAGAATGAAACAATCTACGAGATGAGACTATTTTCAAAATCATCCAATGACTTTCATTTTTCCTCTGTGAGGAAAATTCGTAGACTTAGAAGTCTATGTTAGATCCATTTTGGATCACGCCTTCCCACTAAAAAGCTTTTGGACTCCAAAAGACTGATATATTGATCTGACCAGTAAATGAGAGTATGTCACCCTCTTCTTTTAGCCTCCATACACTTGCCTTACATAGTGCCTCTGAACAAAAGCCTTTGAACACTCTCCTTCCTGGATGTGCTTGTCCTCCTGGGAAGAACTATTTTCCTCTTTGACTTCATGCAGAACTCCTGCTGAGAAGGTCACAGAAGGTAGTTTGAACTTCTCTGCCTTGATCATCGATCCAAGATGGCTCAAACCAATGTGAAGTTACATCTGCTTCACAAAATTTTCATTTGTACCTATTTTACATACTGTCAACAACAACTGTTAACAACAACAGGATTACAAACAATAACTGGATGGCCTAAACTCCTGCTTCAACAAGAGAAACAGATTTCACATCTTGTGAACACCTCCATGTCTTTACATCTACATTTACAAATGATGGACTAGATAACAAGCCCGATATTACATGCATGTTTACAACAAAGTAATCAACCCTTCAAGTTAATCACACATACATGTTCAAATATAAGGAAATCATCAACATCCCTGTGTTCATGCATATCATGCTTATGCATGCATTTCACCTTTTAGCTTTCACTTAAGCACACTGTACTTTTGAAGCTAAAATGAACATAATGTTGCAGCAATAAAGTGAGTCTCCTACTCAAATTTTCCATTCACCTTCTTGTTAAAAACCCGCAACTTGCATTCCATTAACAAAGAAATGCATTCTATTGATTTGATGCATTTTCAAAAGACATGCAACCTTAATTGGATAAGAACTCTAACCATTTCTTACCAATCCATTTCAAAGGTGTTACCTTTGTTTACACATCAGAATCAACATGTGAATCATCTTGAAACACAACATTCATGGAATCTTCCTTTCCATTTATGCCATTTTCTCTTTCCACCTTCTTCAACTTTTGTGGAAGCATTGTTGGATTCAGAGTCCAACATTTTGCAGCAATATGTCATTGCTTATGGTAGTAAGTGCAAGGCATGTGCATATCCTCAACAACATGATTTGCCTTGTCCAATGGACCTTTGGCTTCTTGCTTCTTTTCCTTCCAAAGTTTCCTACATGTGGCCATTCCCTTCCAACATCTAGAAACAATATGGTTACCCAAACCACAAAAGGAACAAGAAATTCTTTTCCCATGCTTATATGGAAATTTATCATGCTTAACACAATCAAAAGGAATGTGTTTAGAACCAGATTTATACCTCTCTTGTTCACCTTTATTACCTTCTTGAGGAGGTGAATTGAATGAAGAAGTAGCTCCCTTTGGAACACCATCAAGCTCTTCAATGGTTTTAGAATTTCCACAACTCTCTAGTTCAAGTGTATGCTTATGAACGCCTTCTTCTTGAAAATGATGTTTCTTGCTATTACATTCCCCATGAATACAATCTTTACACTTTTGAGGTAGAAGACCTGAAATGAAACTCCTTCTTGGAACTGTTTCAATGGCTTTCCTGGCAACTTTGGAACTTTCTCCATAAGATTGTCCATAGCCAAGACCCAAATAATTAGGTATTTCCTCAACCATTATTGGCTTAACAACACCTTGTGCATGTTTGCCCAGGCCTTTTCCTTCATATCCCATATTGGACATTAACTTGGAACCCATGCCTCTGGTATGTTTTTCAAAAGAACCAATATAAACATTCTTATAGGAAATTGGAGACAAACTGGACTTATTTACCTCTTCTTAAAGCTGATACTTGACTAAGGCTTCCTTTGCAACGAAGAGCTGTGTCTCCAACTCATGCATCTTTTCCAGGTTCATATTTGCAATATGAAGTTGTCTCTTTATTTCCTGCAATTTGTTAGAAAGCAACTGCTTCTCTTCCTTCATGGAATTCAACTGCTCTAGAAGTCCAACACTCAGTTCTCTCACCATATCCATCATGATGTAAAAGTCTTGCTTCATGTCTTTACCACAAAATCTTGTGATGAAATAAGACTTCGAGGACTCACTTGTAGAAGTTTCAATTATCAAAATGGACAAAAAAACTTCAAACAAGATTAACAAAGAGCTTATTCAAGCAACCTTTTGTAACAAACCTCTTGTGCTTCAAGGATTGCTTTGAGGTCTGTGGGATAAGAAGATTGCCTTCAACCCTTCTTCCTTCTTGTCCTCTCTTGGACTTAGCTAACAACAACTTTCCCTTCACCTTTGCAAACTTGAACAATAGTCAATTTACAAATTGTTAGTGTCGGTATCTTCATCCATTCGTCAGTGATCAAATTCTCTTGTTGCATTGCATGTTAGGTGTCTCGTGTACCATATCATTTGCCTACCTCACCCCATAGAGATCTCTGCAAGACTGTGTCCATTCCCCAGACCCAAATTTGCCTTTCACATTTGAGCCAGCAAATCCATCTTAAATTCAATCAAACATCTCTGTACACATACCTAGCTTAAAATCAGTCATTAAATTAGTCATCTCAAGCTTTATTGGTGATCGTTTCTTGAGATTGACAAGGAGAGAGCCCTCTCCTAACTTGGTAGGGCTAGCTACTAGGTTAAGTATGGTTTGATGTTACCCTAGACCTACCTTTCTCAGCTTGAGGTAGATTTAGGCTTTAACATAGTGGCGACCGTACTGGGAAAGAAATTGTTTATTTGTTAGTGTTCTTCATTTTATAAACTACAGACAGAGCCTGAAGTTATGCCAGGTAGTCTTCGAAATGATCTTGCTTTGCATTAGCGAAAGTAGATAAATGTTGCTTCAGTCAATCTCTGGTTTTGTCTTATAAACAGAACATATGACGTGCAAATTTCCCCAGTACATCTGATAGATAATTCTAGACTTTTGGATGATAAATTTAGAACTTGAGAGGCTAAAAAAGTTGGTAATGTCCATTTGATTTCTTGGAAACATAACAAAATGGCTTCTAGAAGACACACTAGAGCAAATCTGGATCCTGATCCACCTCCTGTGTACGAAAATCCCAATCTCATTCCGAGAATCCTTTGCCAAGAAAGTTCTGTGATTCCTGTGTTCAAATCTCGTTCATGTCCTGTAGTTTTTGAGTATCTTGAAGATCTTGAGTTTGACAAACAATTTGATCTATCGTTGTTTGAGACTAAATCTGAAAGTGTTGTTGGTTCTACTATCCTAAATCCGGAGTTTGTTAAAGATCTTGAAACTAAAAAGGCCAATAAATAAATTGATGATTATATCTTGAAACTTCAAACTTCCATTGTGGCTACTAACATTCTTGAATTCTTAGAGTTTGCATTTGCAACTCTTGGGTCATTCGCAATTGCATCTAGTTCAGAAATTCCCACCAAAACTCCTTTCATTCCCACCATTCCCATGCAGCCTTCTATCTCTGATAAAAAATCTGCAGTGGTGTCACCTCCATCTACTCCTTATACCCATCAAACATAAAAAATTTCGTTACCTCCATCCACACCACATACACCTCATACATCAGCTGCACGAACTCCTCCTACATCCCCAAGACCGGTTGTAAATCCACCTAGAGCAATGGCTGCCCAGTTTGCACCCCTTATGTTTCCCCAAAATTTGGATGACATGCCCGCTGATTATCAAAGCAAAATTCCATTGTTTGATGGCACTCCTCAAGGTATTACAGCTCAACAACATGTGGATAGGATGGCAGATTTCTTTGACCTTCATGAGATTGATGCTGAAAATGTGACTATGAGACTGTTTGTACAAACTTTTGGAGGTGAGGTGAGGTGAGGAAGTAGTTCAGAGCTTTTCCGGCTGCAAGTATCACTACATTGCCTAATCTTCAGAGACAATTCTTGGACCACTGGGAAGTGAAGAAAAATCCTCTTTAGATCCTTTTCGAATATGAGAACATCAAGCAGAATGTTGGTGAGTTTGTTCAAGATTATTGTATTAGATTCAATTCTATTTACAATGCAAATCCTGCTGATATAAAGCCACCTATGTGGCTTGATTTGATTAAGTTTCTGGATGGTTTTGATCCTGATATGGCCTATCAACTAAGAGAAAGAGATCCAACCACTTTGGAAGACATGCAGAAAATTGTAGTCAGTGTTGAAGCAAATATGCTTGCTAAGAGAAATGAAGGAAGAAGGTAACAATAAAGGAAGAGGTTTCCACTTTAGATCAAGTGCTCTGTAAGATGGAGAATATGTTTGATAGATCGACAATTGACAAGCCTGAACCATAAGTCAGAAATCCCAACTTTCGTGGTCAGCAACAACCACAATTTTGAGTCAAGCAAAGAGAGAAACGAGCACAAGACCAAGTAGCACAACAGCAGGTGAAGACACCCTTACAACAGAATTTTGTACATGGTCTGGAATCAGATGATGAGGAGAATGTAATTGGAGAAGAGAATCATTTCTTTACACCTGATGATATGCCAATTTTTATCACTGAAGACGAGGAGTATTCCGAGAACTCAGCTATACAAAGGGATGAAAATTTCATCTTGGCAAATGAAACAGTTCTTGAAGAAGGGTCCGATGAATATCAGAGAGGGTACATGAATGCTTTGACAGCCAAACAACGACAATATTCACTCAGGAGTAGAGATGTGCCCATAAATCCAATTCAGAAAAGGAAGGAGACGACACCGCCAAAGAATGATCCTCCCATTGTGTAGAAAAAGGGAAAAGAGACATCTGATCCTACCACCAGCAAAACACCATCAAAAAATGAAAGATCCAATCAATGAAGTATATCAAAGGAGAAAACTAAAAAGAAGGATGTTTCAGCTAAAGAGGTAGAGAAAAATTCAGTTTTTAACTTAGAAAATGAAATTACTAAGTTAAAAGTATCTATTCCTTTGACTGAGTTGATTAAGAACAACAACTATAAAGGTCAAGTGTCTAAGATTTTGAATTTAGATCCATTATCTGATATGGTAAATGTGGAGGATGATTGACTTGAGTTGATCTTTGGTCCAGCGTTGGAAGGTCAGTCTCAAGATAGTGATGTAGCTCCTTTTTACATCAGCTTTAGGGTGCATGACTATGTGTTACACAATGCTATGTTTAATTCCAGAGCCTATCATAATCTCATGTCTAAGGAAATCATGGATAAATTGGGATTGGATATCACTAGAAAGTATCATGACCTTTACCCCTTCGATTCTGGTAGAGTAAGATGCATTGGTCTTATCAAAGATTTGGTTGTCTGTTTGGATCAGATTTTGGCTAAAAATGTTTTGATTGATGTGGTTGTGGTGGATATTCCTCCTGGATTTGGCATGCTTCTTTCCAAATCTCGGGGAGCAAAACTTAAAGGGACATTGCAGCTTGATTTCTCCTATGCTACTATTCCTGTGTTCGTTCATATGAGGAAATTATACCGGGAGCAAAAGATGAAGTACATGATCACTAGCAAAGAGAAACCGGTAAATCATCCAATCAACTATGTATATGCTGATTTAGAATCATTTGTTTTATATTCAGATAGTTTTAATGATGTAAATATCCAAGTAGTTGAAGTAGAAGACATTCCAGAGATCACTGAAAATTTCAGAGAGGTCTGAAAGCAAGAAAGAAAAAGACTTGATAGTACCACTGAGCAATCAGCCTTCTGATAGTAGTAAAATATTGATGGACAACAAGGAAGATAAAAAGAGAAAATAGAATTTTAGCATTTGGAAGAGGATAAAGCTGGTTTGTGGAGCATGGATTTTGATGGCGTAGTAGGAAGGGAAGGTGCTGGAATTGGAATTTGGATACGTAGCCTTGTTTCACCTCAAACAAAGTGCCAAGTAATGTAAGGGTCTGTTCTTATAAATTGGCTTTTTACTATTCAAATAACGAGGCTGAATATGAGGCTTTAATTGCTGGTTTGAAAATTCTTAGAAAGTTAAATGTTAAAAGGATTTTAGTATATGGCGACTCTGAGTTAGTTATAAAGCAAGTGAAAGGGGAATACCAAGCTAAGCATCCTCGAATGCAGGCTTACCACAACGTGGTATTAGATACCTTGAGATTTCTTTCAGATTACACTTTGACATGTGTCCCTTGTGTTCAGAATGTCATTGTAGATTCGCTTGCAACAGTAACAAGTAATTTGAAAATTCTGATGAATTCAAACAATAAGTTTGAAATTCATGTGAAACATCACCTAGCTGTCCCTAACAATCAAAGGTATTGGAAAGTGTTTCAAGATGATGAAGGGATCAATGAATTTCTGCAAAATGAAGGTAAGTTCAAAGACACTTCTATTGATGTGGAGTATGATGATGGTGAGGCGGATATAGAAGTCAATCAGATGGAAGTTTTGTAGCTGAAGGACAATGTCATTCCTAAAGGTCTAATACCTTTAGAGGAGTTGTTCGATCACTATGATGTATCCCGAAAACCGAGCTTGCTACCAACCGAGAAAGGAGTTGAGGATGTGAACATTGGATGAGTAGAAAATCCTAGAATGGTGAAGTTATCAAAGGCGTTGTCTCCATAGGTAAAAGAAAATTATATCAGTTTATTATCTTCATTTACTGATGTATTTGCATGGGATTATTTAGATTTGAAGGCATATGACACAAGCATAATTCAACATATCATTCCGATCAAGCCAAATCAAAAGCCTTTTCGTCAGAAGCTAAGAAGAATAAATACAAAGCTGTTGCCCTCAACAGAGAAGGAAGTGAATCGGTTGTACAAAGCTGGTATCATCGTCCCCATAGGATTTTGAAATTGGATTTCTAATTTGGTGTGCAAGAAAACAAGTGATATTCGGTTATGTATTGATTTTAGAAATCTAAATAAAGTATCTTTGTAAGGTAACTATCCATTGCCCAAAATAGATCACATACTTCAAAGAGTAGTTGGAGCATCCCGCATGTCGCTACTTGATGGGTATTTTTGTTATAACCAAATTATGGTCCATGAGGATGATAGAGATAAAACAACATTCACTACTCCATGGGGGACTTTTCACTATGCCAAAATGCCTTTCGAATTGAAGAATGCTGGTGCAACTTTTCAGTGGGCAATGGATATTTCTTTTGCTAATGAAGAAGATGTTTTTCTAGTTGTTTATCTTGATGATTTGACAATTTTCTCTAATTCAGATGAAGATCACCTTTATCATTTGAAGATTGTGTTTTAACGGTGTAGAAAGTATGGTATATCACTCAATCCAAAGAAAAGTCTATTTGCCATGGATGAAGGCAAGCTTCTCGGTCATATTATATCAAAGGAGGGCATCCGCATTGATCCAGTTCGAGTGGAAGCCATTTAGAAGATTGATTTTACATGAAGTAAGAAGGAGATCCAATCATTCAATGGTAAGATGAATTTCTTACATCGCTTTGTGCCCAATCGCATCAAACATTTAAGGGAAATCACAAATATGCTCAAGAAAGATAGTGTAGTGAAGTGGACCAAGGAAGCAATTAAGTCTTTCAATTTGGTGAAATTGGCCCTTTCTTCAGCTCCAATTTTGATCAACCTAGATTATACTCAAGATTTCATTTTCTTTTCATTTGCCTTTGATCATACTATGGCAATGATCTGATGTATAAAAGAGACCAGCTCGAGAAACCAATTGCATTTTTTAGTAGAACCATAAGAGATGCAACGTTAAATTATAATATTATTGAAAATTAAGCTCTCGCCTTGGTAAAGGCATTGAAAGATTTTTGAATTTATATTCTGCATACTCACATCCTTGCTTATGTCCCTAATGCTGCTGTCAAAGATGTCTTAGTGCAAACAGATCCAGAGGGGAGAAGAGGCAAATGGATTGTTGCCTTGTTGGAATATGACATGGAGATCAAACCAACAAAGCTCATCAAAGGACAGGGGCTGGCAAAACTAATGGCTAAGTCAAATTTGCATGCTTTGGACATTAATCTTATTGTTGCTATGTCTGAGGAAGATGAAGAAAGTTTGCCTGCTCAGGTATCAGAAATTTTTCTTCTTTCTCCTTGGTATTCAGAGATTGTTTATGTGCTCCAAAATCTGTCACCACCATCTAGAATGGCTAAGAACAAAAGTAGGACACTAAAATTGAAGGGTGACAAGTTTTGTATCATGAATAATGCACTCTATTGGAAAGATCCCGGTGGTGTCTTGCTCAATTGTTTGGTTGAAGAAGAGGCAAAATAGGTTATGGAAGACTTTCACAAGGGAGATTGTGGAGGTCATATTTTCTAGAAGAGAACAACCAACAAAATTTTGAGAGTGGGATATTATTGGCCAACTCTTTTTGCTGATGTATACAAAACTATTGCAATATGCGACGAATGTCAGATTTTTCAAGGTAGGAGAAAATTGTAGCCTTTACTGCTCAAGCCCACTGAAGTAAGTGCTCCATTTCAACAGTGGGGTTTGGAATTCATTGGTGAGATCCATCCTACTTCTTCAGTGCAGCACAAATGGATCCTCATAGCGACGAATTATTTCACCAAATGGATTGAGGCGATTCCCACGAGGCAGGTCACTGATTCGATAATCATTTCATTTCTTGAAAACAATATTTTGTCTCGTTTTGGCTGTCCAAATAAACTGATCACTGATAATGCAACAACCTTTAAATTGAAAAGAATGATTGACTTTTGTAATAAATATCAAATCACCTTGGGGCACTCAACTGCATATTACCCACAAGGTAATGGATTGGAAGAATCCTCAAATAAATCCTTGGTCAACATTATCAAAACACTGCTGGAAACGAACAAGAAAAGTTGGCACAAAAAACTTGTTAATGCACTTTGGATAGACAGAGTAAGTCAAAAGAAATCTATAGGCATGTCCCCTTTCGAGCTCATGTATGGTGTTGACACAGTCTTCTTGACCTCTCTCACAGTCCCGATGGTTAGACTCCTACAAGAAGCAGGTAGCGAAGATGATCATTTGCAGTGGATAATTAATCAAATGATTCATTTACATCAAACTAGAGAAGAGGTTTTTCAGAACACTTTCAGGTTACAGGAGAGAATCAAGAAGATATATGATCAAAAAGCAAAGGCAGACAAGTTTCAAATAGAAGACATAGTGCTAAAATGGGACGCGAGAAACGAAGATAAAGGTAAGCATGGCAAGTTTGAGAATCTTTGGAAAGGACCTTTCAGGATTGTTGCTTATCAGGGCCAAAATGCTTTCCTTTTGAAAGAAATGAATGGAGAAGACTATCCAGGTGGGCCAGTCAATCATTGGCTGCTCCAACGATACTATTTTTGAAATGTTTTCTGCTATCATATGTATCAATGTACATACTGGTTTGTTTAATTTCATTGCAAGTGTGTGCTATCATCATTCTTTCAGTTTGGGGCCCGAGGTGAAGGCTAAAAAACTAAGGTTTGATTTTAGTTTTGGTTTGGTTTGTTTGAGTAAGGTCTTTCAGTCGATTTTAGTCTTGAAATTGAGTCAATTTTGAGTCAGATTTCAGTCCTCAAATTGAGTCAAGAGTTTGGTTTTGGTTTGTTGAAGTTATTGACTCCATAGCCCAATGGATGAAAGCATTGCTTGCTTTCCTAGAGATATCTAGTTCTTGGCACCTCCAAGGAGCTACCATCCCCATTGGAGCCAATGTTAGTGTCGGTATCTTCATCCCTCCATCAGTGATCAAATTCTCTTGTTGCATTTCATGTTAGGTGTCTCGCTTGGTCAGTTGCATTCCATTAGGATCATGGATCATCTGACGGTAGTGACTTATTGTACATTCTCCCTCATGTCCTTTACTTGCTAGCCCATTTTCATTCATCTAGATCATCTGCAGTCAAATTTTGTCTTTAAATTTGCAAAAGTCATCTTTAGGTTTTTCAGTCTCATTAGGTCTAGGGTTTTATCAATAAGGTCTTCAAAATGCTCAATAACGATTAGCAGGTGCATGAGGAGGTGAAATAAAGTTCAAATACCAATAATTTCCATAATCACATACTTAGTGATTGTTTTTTCCTCAAAACCCTGTTTTGAGGAAAAATAGAGTAGTTTATGTTTTTATGTATAAATTTGATGTAATTTTAGTTTTTTCATATGTAATAGCTTTAGTGGCAACCTTGGTCACCTTTCCAAGCTTTAGTATCTCCATCACCTGCAAGGAAAATAAAAAGTCAAATCATTCAGTTCATCAAAGGCAAAAAATAAAGCAAACTGCATAAAAACAGAGTTTGAAAAGCAATGTCAAATGCAAACATTACAAAAGTGGATTTTATGAGTGAAAAATTAAAATATTTTGTATATACACCATTTTTCATGTTCAAAGATCTCATTTGCATCTAAAGAAAAAGGAAAGAACGAGAGAAAGGTCATGTTGGAGAAAAGAAGGCAAATCACAGCAAACTGTGCAAGTTTCAGGTGCGTGGCGCATTGGGTTGTCGGCGCGGCGCATAGAGCTGGCACGACGCATTGGGCTGCCCTCTACAGTGCAAAAAATACACTGGCGGTGCATTGGAGTGGTGTGGTGCGTTGGGTTTGTGGCATGGCGCATAGGGCTTCAAGCCCGATTTCACCCACGAAACTCATCCAACTGCCAAATTTGCTCAATTGCCACCTGTTCAAGTAAGTCAAGAATTCTTCCACTGCTAGTGAATGAGTTTCTCTAGATGTTTATGATGATTTAGTGAGAAAAACTTGAAACTCTACCTCCTTGCAATTTTTGCTCAAAAACAATTGCTTAGGGTTTACAATTTGTGTTTTTGTTGCCAAGACCACTCCATCACTCTTTGATTCCCTCATTTATTTTCCAGTTGCATCAACACATTACCTAAATTCACTATCGCTATATCCCTAACTCCCACTATCCCAAACCCTAGCTACAAATTCCTAAACCCTAATTGTTATTCCAAAGTCTAATTACTATCCCTAAAACCCTTCTATTCCCCAAAATCCTGTCAACAAACATTCCCAAAACCCCTCATACATTTTCTTTCCATAGTTCCTCATATATTCTCATCATTGGTAGCAGAAAACTAAAGACACCACAAATCTCTTCATACTCATCTAAGAGAACTCAAACATTGGCAAACATGGAATTTGATCCTTCCTATGACCGAGATGAGGAAACACACAGTGATTCTTCTAGAGAAATGCATGCACCAAGGAGACCTCACAAGGGTGGTAAAAATATACGAGAGGAGCCTATTTCACTTGCCGAGCTGCAGGCCTGCCCTCTTGCTGTCACATGCTTTCAACACCAATCTATTATCAGTTCTGTGAGATGGTAGAGAGAGTCCAATGCCATCATGAGTTGGCCAGGTTATTTGTGCTCCATCTTCATAATGGCCAAGTCACTCTAGCAGGTGTGACATTCACCTTGACACCGGAGTCTATTTCTCTAGCAACTGGCATTCCAAATGTCGGTGAACAGTGGAATAAAAAGCAGTAGATTGACAGAGAACATTATGAGCCTTACATCAAGGCTAGTTATCAGAGACATCTCAGTAGAGTTTTTCCCTTCCGGTATCTGAAAGACTCATATGCTCCCTTGATGAAACTCATAATTAAGTATTTCAGCTGTGAGGGCCGATTTTCTCGCCTGTATGCCTATCATATCAGATTGTTGATGCACTTTACTAGGGTGAGAATGATGAATCTCCCCTACTTTATTTTCCAGAACATTGAGAAGATGACCACCTTAGCGCACAGAAAGACTCCTTAGCAACAATGTAACAACATATATCATTTTGCACTAATCAAAATTGTGGTCTTGCATCAACTTGGTTTATAGAACATCTCATGGGAGGATTTCATTTCTCATGAGGTCTTCATAGGTCCTCAAGTACCTCCAATAGCTTTTCATGAGAGAGGTGGACCTTCACATCAGCAGGAGGTTCATGAGACTCAAACCGCTAGTGTGCCAATGTTTATCACCTACCAAAAGCGCACTAGAAGGTTGTTTGCAGCAGCAAAGCGAGTATTATCTCCACCCAGGGTGGAAGGGGTCTTGCTTCCTCCATTAGAAGAGTAGGTTTAGGACAAGGGCAAGCGGTCATTACATGATGAGGGCCTTCAGGAGGGTAGGAGATAGATTTCATTCTTATTTAGGATGATGACACCGATTTGGGCCTACAAAGCTCAAAACTCAAGGCGGTAATTCAGGAGCAACAGGCGGACATTAATTCTATGTCTCTCAACCTATAAAGAGCCAAGTGGATAATCAAATACTTGGAGCAAAGAAACAATCAACTAGAGGATCAACAAACCATTATGGATTTGCAAAACATACAAAAAAACCGGCAAGCTGCCAAGAGGAGGAAAACCAAATTGACAACACTTGAAAGGGAAATTCAATCTGATCATGAATATTGGCTCAAGGTGTCAAATATCCACTTGGAAAAGTTGCTAGAGAAGGAAAATAGGGAGAAAACTATGTTGAGGCACATGGCCTATCACTACTTGGCAAGAAACAAAGTGTGCAAGGAAGGAATCAAGAACTTGTAGGCCAAGTTGAAGAAGGTATTGAGGAAGCGAAAAGAGCAAGATAGACTTTAGATATTGGTTGAGGCTTCCTTGGCCCAACATAGAACTTAATGGAGGACACTCATCCCAAATTTCAAAAAAATTTGGGACAATTTTTGCAATTTTGGAATTTTTGGCCTAAAACACAGGTTTTTCTGCTCAATGCGCCACGCCACCTGGCGCTCACTTTTTATGGAGACCTCATTTTGAAGAAAATTCAGAATTTTTGGATTTTTCATGGAAATATATGCATGCCTACCAATGGCCAAGAAATTTTGACAGATTTTGAGCTTCCAAAATGTCAAAAGCACACAAAAAATGACCTTTTTTCCCCTTTTTGGACACATAGGAAGCAGTGTTGGGAGAACTCAGTTTGGAGGGGCAAATGAAGACCAAATTCAAAAATTCCACTTGTTCTAGAAAGTATTATGTAGACCTTTCCAACAAGAATACTTGGACCAAATTTGGACACTGGGAAGGCCTCCAAAAGCAGCTGCAAAAAGGCGCTATGCATAGGGAAATCAGTGCGGCACATTGGAGGAATTTTGCTCAGTTTGACAAAAAATACTCTGTTTTTCGCCTAGTTTCTTGACAGTTTGACTTTTCTCCTTCTAATTGTCAAACTCATGATGTAATTTAATGTGAATTGATGGATTTTGATGTAATTATGCTAAATTTTCACTCATAGAGGTAGACTCATCCATGAAAAGGTAGTTTGCAACTGAATGAATCAGTTCCCTAGTTTTTAGAGGCAAGTTGTTCCACTACCTACTTATCAGTTCTCAGTTTAGAATTTGTTGGAACAACTCCTAAACATATGAGCTCGACTCCTAGAGGCTAGGATGAGTTTTTGTTTGCATATATCTTGTGATTTTTCAGTCATTAGCATGGTTGGACTTTTGAGAAAGCTTGGAGCTTCATTGTATACACATTTTAGCAGTTTGGCTAAGGAATAGACTAGGGTTTGCAACACTTTATGGGATTCATGTGGCATCTTGCTTTGGTATTGTGTTTTCTTCTGTAATTGTAAGTTTAGATGTGTTTTATGTATGCCATCATCTTTCTTTGTTTCATCTTAACTAAATCAAACAAGGATAAAGGTAGAATCCATTGAAATTCCAGTGCTCTACCTAGGGTTTGTTTAGTTATTTATGTTTTCAGCTGTTTGAAGAGGATCTCTAAGGTTTTCTTGCCTTCTTCAACTCCTCACATGTCTAAATCCTTTCCATTTCATTCAATTTAAAGTACCAAATAATTTGCCTACCTCACCCCATAAAGATCTCTGTGAGATTGTGTCCATTCCCCAGACCTAAATATGACTTTCACATTTGAGCTAGCAAATCCATCTTAAATTCAATCAAACATCTTTGTACACATACCTAGCCTAAAATCAGTCATTACATCAGGCATCTCAAGCTTTATTGGCCATCTTTTCTTGAGATTGACAAGGAGAGAGCCCTCTCCTGACTTGGTAGGGCTAGCTACTAGGGTAAGCATGGTTTGATGTTACCCTAGACCCACCTTTCTTAGCCTGAGGTAGATTTAGGCTCTAACACAAACATAAAACAACTAAATTCTTTCTATTTTTTGAACACCTTTCAAGTTAACAAGCATATAGATTGCTCTATCAATCAAGCATCTTGATTTGATATCACTTGCATCATGATGCAATCTTCTTCATGATACAACCTGCTTCATGATACCACATGCTCTGGTATAACTTGGGCTCTGATATAAATAGCTATGATATAACTAGCTCAGATATAACTAGCTTTGATATCATCTTCTTTGAAGGTGGGGTTAATCAACCTTTGGCTCTGATACCACGTGATCTAAAATGGGGACCGAAAGGCTTCTTGTCAAGCTTACAAGAACCTCTCCCACTCCAAAGCTTAAATATTCTCAATATCTATCTTATGCTTGAAAATTTGCGGAATTAAAGGACTTGAAATAGGTGTCTACTTGTGTTTGTCTTTAACTGTTTATTTGCTCTAAGTTTATTTGCTTAAAACTGATATGTAGCATATAACAGTGAAACAATGCAGCAAATAAACATCATACACATAGCAACAAGATGCAGCAAGTAAACAAACCATAAGACAACAAGTTTAATATGGAGTTCACCCTGATATCTTGGGCTACATCTCCTTGAGCTCTAGTCAACTCGACTAGGCTCTTTGGGATTATGGCTGAATTCTTTTACAAGCTCCATGCTCAACTCCATTGGTTTACAACTGAACTTATGGGTTTAGAATACCATTTTTATCCCTGGCCGTTTGGCTCTTTGGCTTTCAGCTCTTGGCTTTGGCTTTAGCTCCAGCTCTGGCTCTCGACTCTGGCTCTCAGCTCTGCCTCTCGACTCTGGCTCTCAGCTCTGGCTCTAGCTCTGGCTCTCGGCTTTGGCTCTGGATCTTGGCTTTGGCCCTGGCTCTGGCTCTGGCTCTGGCTCTCGGCTCTGGCTTTGGCTTTGGCTCTAGCTGTGGCTATGGCTCTCAGCTCTGGCTTGGGCTCTCGGCTCTGGCTCTGGCTCTTGGATCTCATTCTAGCTCTTGCTTTGGCTCTCACGAGCTTCTGGTTTTGTTTGACCTCCAAGCGACCTCCTATCAATTGTGCTCTCTGGCTTTTGTGAGGCATTGTTCCAACTCTGCAACTTCCTGTCCATTCCTCTGCATGTAAACATTCCTCTGTCTCTTTGACTGGGCCTCTGGCTCTGCATCTGGCCCTCTGGCACTATGGCTCTGCGTTTGGCCATCTGGCTGGGTGGCTCTGTGGCTTTCTGTGTATAATGTGTTCCTTCATCATTGTTACAAAACGCCCACTTACAGCGTGGCACAATGATTTTAGAATAGGGACTGTTACAAAGGAATTGGCGGGCACGGGCAACCTGTTCCTTTGGCCTTCCTGTGTAGAAATCCTGAAAATAGCCACATAACAGAATACAAAGGCAAACTGAAGAAAAAACACATCATGGAGCGTTTAATCGGACTTCAAATATATGCAATCGCATCTATGAAGCCATTAGGTCCTCCATTCTATCACAAATCGCAATCGCATAGGCATATGGCCAAAAAAACCCAATACACGGGAAATACATAGAAATCTCGTAAACTCGGATTTCAAAAGTTATGAAATCGTGCTTATAAACTCTATCAAGTCCGCCTTTTATCGGCATATCGAAATCGCATAGTTGGGAGGTCAAAACCTCAATATACGGGAAATACAAAGAAATACATTGAAAAACAGATTAACCTGGATCTCAAAGAACAATAAAATTGCCACTATAATGTTGTCGGGTCCACCCATCACAATTGCATGTCGCATAGGCCCCACTACTTTGTATTGTGGCATCCTGATTCGCTGATCGTCAATCGCCGATCAGCGCTATCGACGCATCGCACATCGGCACTATCGCATATCGGCGAGTCACATGGTCACGGATATTGGTCCTTCAACCTTCCTGATTAGCGATCGCCGATTCAATCACAACCATTGATCTGCCTTTTAATCCGACGATTTGCACTGAACCCAAAACTGCAAACAATCCGCTCAATCTTTGCCGTTTATCTTGTGATCTCCAATCCAACAGTTGATAGCCATTTTGGGTGGCTCACTTGCACGGAGATTACCCACCCAGAAAAGCAGTTTTCTCTCTCCTGCACAGTGCTACGTGTCAGCCAATGTACGGAATCGAGCGGAGCCTGTCCAATACCACTTACTGCTTGAAGCCCACCCGAAATACTGTTTACTACCCTCCTGTCGGAACTCAAAAGGTTTTAGTTTATTTTCTATAGATTCTTCGGATCTTCCTGGTCGAGACTGCCCACGTGTTTTTCAATGTAAATGCACTTTATAAAGGTTTAGTGCTTAATCAAAGGTTTTTAGCGCATAAGGCTAATATTAACCCTCAGGCCAAATTTAATAAGAAATGCTTCCTTTTCTAAGGACATTGGGAAAATCTTCTTTCTATAATAACTCCTTCGCCTGGAGTCCGTTTTGGCCCATTCAAATTGCATTGGATTCAGAATGAGACAATCTACAAGATGAGACTATTTTAAAAATCATCCAATGAATTTCATTTTTCCTATGTGAGGAAAATTCATAGGCTTAGAAGTCTATGTTAAATCCATTTTGGATCAACCGTGGTCGATCAAATTCCATTGTAACTTCAATGAAATACTATCGGGGTGCTTAGCTGTATTGGTCAATTACTGCGCAAGATCGTGTAGTGTTGTTTTATCATGATCACCACTAATTTTCCTACTTAGATTTTTGCATGTATTTTTTATATGGACGATGTAGCCATATGTGTCTCAGGGCACAAATTTTGTAAAACCAAAGTTTATATATATATATATATATATATATTATATATATATATATATATATATATATTATATATATCTATATATCTATATATCTATATATATATATATATATATATATATATATATATATATATATATATATATTCTCAGTGTTTCCTAGTTCTTATTCTGCTTTCAATATGATGTGATGTGAATTGAAAGTTATTTACATTCGTTGCAAATGTCTATCTAAAACAAAATTAGCTAGGGCATCTACTAATGTGTTTAGATTTCTAGAAATATGTTCATATCAAGTGAAATAGAAATGTGTTTCTAGAAGATGTACTCTCAAAACCATGTGAAGGATGGCGGGATTTCCCACTGAATAGATGTTAGTGAGTTGTAGTACTATGAGTTGTGAGTCAAGCCTAATGATTATATGATGGATACCATGTGAAATAAAACTAGATTGTAGCTCAACCACTGAGTTATACTCAACGATGTTGTTAGTAGAGTGACCAATGCAGATCACTTACATGCTCACTAGCTCGCCATTTGGAGATAAGATAGCCCATGTTGCGGAGGATACGTTCCGAGTACTACGACTAGAACCATTGACATAACCAATATACAGTTCGAGAGAGGTTGACATACGCAATCCAAAAGTAAAAAGAATAAACACAAACCATGGGAAACTTTGGAAAACACACTGCAAACAAACTCAACACAACTATAGACAGTATGTACACAATGTAATACACATGGAATCAAGCATAGTATTTTTTAGGTACAACCCATTTCTAGGTTGCGCAAGTGGAACTCCATCGAGGTCTACTAACTCACTGGCCCCTTTTGCAAGGACACACTTGGAAATGTATGGGCCTAGCCACATAGGTTGGAACTTTCATGGACCTAACTTATCGGCCTCCTAGTCATATAAGAGAACCATATCTCCTTCTGAGAAGACTCTAAGCTGGACACTTTTGTCACATTGTGCTTTGATGTGTCTTTTATGAGGTTCATTTGCTAAAGCGTCATCGTGATGGGTTTAATCGAAATGAGTTAGATGTAAAATATGCTCCTCCCTACAGAAGTAGGAGGAAGAAGTTTGATAACTAGTTTCAGTGATGGAGTTTCGCATTTGATGGGAAGATCACTTCCAGAGCATAAACCAACTGGAGGGGTGTGAATTTGGTAGTAGTCCTAACTGAGGTTCGGTATGCCCACAAGGTAGTAAAGAGAAGCAAGTGCCAGTCTGATTTATGCACCCCTATCATACGTTGAAGCATAATCTTAAGAACTTTGTTGATAACCTCAACTTGTCTGTTAGCCTAAGGATAATAGGGAGTGGAATTTTCATGTGAAAGTATGAATTTGGCAGCTAATTCGGTGAGCATATGATTTCGAAAATTCTTCCCGTGACTCGTAACTATTTCTTGTGGAACACCAAACCTGGAAATAACTTGTTTGAAGAAAAAATATGCAACCGTTTCACCAATGTTGTTAAATGTAGGCATCACTTCGGCCCACTTAGTAAAAGTAGTCAACGACGAAAATGATATAACCATTCCCCCTTATTGAGTGAGAGTTACATGTCATAAAGTCAATACCCCATTTTAGAAAGGAGGAAACAATGATAATAGGATGCATTGGAGCAGGCGGAGCATGGATTTTACGATCGTAGGTCTAGCACGCATGACAGTTCTGGACTGTGAGAGTACAGTCGCAGAAAATGGTGGGCCAAAATTAATCGATGCATAAAATATTTTGCATGGTGGCGTAACTAGATATATGTCTACCGTATGCCCCTGAGTGGCATTCATTAAGGACTTTCTCGACCTTCTCAAGAGTGAGGGACACCCTTTAATGAAGGTCGAACTCTTGGATAATAACAATCCAATTGGATTATTTTCCCCCAAAAAGTTGACGTGACAATATATATGTCATAGGGTTGCAATCTGAAATGACCGTAGTTTTCTGAAGTAAGATGTAATGGTGAAATATATTGAAAACTTGAACGACCACCAAAGCCAACTTTTCTACATGAGTATACTGGATCTCGGTGTCATTGAGGTTTTGACTTAGATAATAAATGGGGTGTTCAGTCCCCATATCGTCTTCTTCGACTAACACTATAGCAATAGTAGAGATGGCGGAAGCGAGATACAAGAAATATTTGCGATAGCCATGGGGATATAAGAGAGATGCCTGAACAAATAAATCTTTGAAGGCATCAAGCACTTTTTGTGCAGCATCATCCCAATGGAAAGGGAGCCCTTTCTTCATTAAGAGAGTAAATTATTTGGTGAGTTCAACATAGTTAGGGATGAACCTCCTCAGGAAGTTATATTTCCCTTGGATTCTTTGTAACTGAAGGAGGGTAGAAGGTGCAGGAAAGTCAACGATTTCTTGGAATGTAGGGATTCCCCTACAAGAGGGACACTTCCAGTAACATTGGAATCATAGGTGAAAAATGTGAGTTTATCTATGGCCATGATCCTGCCTTTATGAGGAAAGGCGATCATTCAGAAGTAAGTTGAAACGAAGACAACCATAGCATAAATCGATGTACATCCCAGTAGAAGATTATAATCAAGAGGTCCATCAATAAATTATACTTCAAAAGAGATAGTTTTTCCCCCAAGTTACACTTGGATGGAATTCATAATCCTACAAGGTTTATATGTCCTTCAATCAAAGGCTTCTAATGTAGTAGTCGATTGACTCAATTGGGGTGAACTAATTGCCTTCCAATAAGATAAATACTTGATGTAGGTCAAGGCTCCCTCATCCACAATAGAACGATGAATGTTAGTTCCATGGAAAATGACCTGAATCATAAGATAAAACTGAGCTGTAAGTCAAGGGGTATAGTTTCATGAGAGAAAACCACTATGATGGAATCCGATCGATCCACACATCCTATAGCTAACAAAAAGGCCTTCTTTTGGGTGGAGCAGTTTTGTAACACCTGAAGAGTTGACATAACAGATGGAGACTGAGCCAAGTCTTCAAATACATTATAATTTTGGGCTTCTCTCGAACAAGGGTTGAAAGAAAACTTATGGTTAGCACCCTTCAAAGGCTTGATAGTCAATTTCATACGAACCAGAGGTGGAACATAATCAGATGAAGGTGGTGTCGAACTGGCAGGTTGATTAGTAGCCTGACTGTTCAGTGGATTCACATTACCATAGTCCTTGTTCTGAGTGGCCACCATGATATCATATTTCAGATTTGAGGAGGAAATCATCAAAACCATATTAGATGAAGAAGCATCTCGAGCAACCATATAAGTCTTTTGATTGGGAAACGGGCCGGTCAACACAACGAGAGAAGTGGATGATTTAAGAAATTGATTCAATTCAATGTGGTGTGGACAATCACATGTAAATTGATCCTTGTTACAAATCAAGCATGGGTATTGAGGCTTTCATTTCTCATCGGAAGACGAATTTATTTGTTTATCCTACAGTGATGAATCCTTATTTTTCTTACCTTTACCTTCCTTCTTACTTGTAGGTTGCTGTTGAGCCTTACCTTTATCAGATGAAGCAAAATTTATCTCAGAATCAGAATTCATAAGAGGATGGGAATGAGGGCTTTGTGCAGGAGCGGTGAGAGTAATACCAGATGGTTTACTCATTGACTGCGAACTGGTAGAACCAATATTTCCATCGAAAACATGATAATATTTAACAGGTGGAGGAGGAAAAACATTTGAAGGTGTTAGAGCACTTTGTATCTTATCATAGAGCGTGCTTGATTGGGTATAAACCATATCTAAATATTGAGCACGAGCAATAACTTGCACTTCAGTCATGACTCCACCTTTGGCCACATCTTCTGTTATAGGAGGTAATAGAGATTTGAAAAACCATTCCGATAACAACTAATCAGGAACATAATTCTTGACCAACCGGTGACAGTGCCTCCACTCGTGAATGTGATCCGAAATGTGAGTAGAGTCTGATTGTTTGAAGTTAGTCAATAGTTTCATTCTAGTTTTGTATTTGATGGGTAATTGGAAACATGTGAGGAAGGTAGTGGCTAAAGTGATGAAGTCGTGAAATGATTCTCTAGGTAACTAAATATACCATTCAGTTGTGGTACCTCTAAGCATTTGTTGGAAAAGATAAAGTCAATGGAATCACCATTAAGGGAGTTGGATGAACACCATAGATGATACATCATAACATGCATTGTCGAGACTTCTCTAGTATTCCCATTGAATTTTGGGATATCAAAAGGCAACTTAGTGGGAATAATCGACCACCGTGGTGAATGAGCAATGGGGTTGTTAGTAAGCTGAGTTAAATCTGGTAATTCAAGAGTAGCCACAAAGGACAACTGATAGTTAAAGTCTGGAGGTAGATGACTTGGATATGAAGGGATAGCCTAGACAACAAGCAATTTAATTCCTAGGTAATAATGGTTTTGATATTAAGGAACTTGGTTACCAGAATATGGAGGGTTTTGATAACCAGCAAACAAGTGAGTTTGTTGCCCAACCCCAGGATGGCAGTAAAGCTGCTTGAATGGTTGGGTTTGGATTTGCTTGCCTTGAAAATGCGCTTGATGTGATCCATACTATTGCTCGATAGGGGTTTTCATTGGCCCTTGGTATGGGTTCGATTGAGACTATGCCAAATTATGAAGAATTTGACCTACCAAAACTTGAGGATTACCTTTCGCAAGTGATTGAGAAGGTGAGGGACCTTGTACAAGTTGACTAACTGAGATCTGGGGAGAACCAGACAATGTTGGAATAGGTTGTAAAGTTTGGCTCACATGTATTTAATATTTTTGAGGTGTTGATGGATAGGTAGGAATTTGTGATGAAGATGATACATTTTGAGGATGTTAAGTCCCTATAATAATAGTGTATTCCCTTATCCCAAAAAGAATTGAGTTGAATGGGTAAAGTAGGTTGCCAAACACTGGAAACCATTCCAGGATAAGGAATACTATAACTAGGAGGGTTACCATATTGAGGTATACCAAAAAAAGGTTTCCCCCCTTCCATAGGAGGAGGGGATGATAGAGGCAACTGTGATCCAGATGGAGGGTACCCAACATACAGAGGATTAAGCTATTGAGGGTAGCTTTGCCCATTGACATAAGGGCCAGTCTACTACTCTATTGTAGGTGTGAGTGGAGGAAGAGGAGAAAATTGTTTGGCATTCATAAGAGAAGTACCAGACATTATTCCTGAATTGGATGACATGGGAGAGGTCCAAGGATTGGAAGCCACACGAGAAAAGGTACCAGATAATGACTGATAGTCAGGTAGGATGGACAAACCACTATACAAAAAAGTTTCTAGAGTTTTCCATCTTATGAGTCCATTGCCCCCTTGACAGTTCTGGGATCATCATCAGTACTAGATAAAGACAAATTTGAATAGAAAGAAGATGGACTATATCTTTCTAGCTGTCTCCTCTCTCGAACTGATATTCTCAAAATCAAAGTCTATGGCTCTTCTTCTTCTTCTTCTTGTTCCGCTGTAGAGTCCGATTCTTCCTCCTTTAGTTAAAACTCTTTCTTCTTAGGTTCCTTTGGTAGGACTTCATGTTTAATTAAATATTTCACCTCTCTACACACCACCTCTCAGTTGTACAAAACCTTCCTTGTTTCTAGGTTCCAAATCTTATAACCTTTTAAACCATCCTTATAACCAATAAAGATGCACCTTTCAAATTTACTATCCAACTTGGTTCTTTTCTCCTTTGGAATGTGTACATATACATCATAGCCAAATACCCTCATATGTGAAAGAGAGGGTTTCTTACCAGTCCATATCTCATGTCAAGTCTTATCCTCCAACACTGATGAAGGTGATCTGTTAACCAGGTAACATGCAATATCTACTACCTCTGCCCAAAATTTCTATCCTAATCCAGTGTCACTGAGCATGATTCTTTCCTTTTTCATCAATGTCCTATTCATTCTTTTTGTAACTCCTTTTTTCTAAGGTGTGTATGGAGTAGTATTTTTCCGTGCTATGCCACACTTCTTATACAATTATTTAAATCCATTCTTATAGAAATCTCCACCATTATTTTTCCTGAACACCTTGATCTTCTTCTCTGTCTAATTTTCCACTAGAGCCTTAAATTATTTAAACCTATAAAAGAATTTAGATTTCTTCTTGAGGAAATATATCCATGTATTCCTTGAGAAGTAATCTATAAATTATACATAGTACACAGACTTACCTAGTGATGTAACCGAAAGAGGTCCAAACACATCACTATGCATAAGCTCTAATATCCCTTTCACCCTCTTAGCACTAGAGGGGAAACTCACCCAATTTTTCTTCCCATAGACAAAATGTTCATAGAAATAGAAATCCAGAGAGAAATTAGATATGCCTTCTACCATACCATTAACATGTAGTATTCAAAGGCCCTTCTCTCTAATATTTCCAAGCCTTTGATTCCATAACATGGTCTTTTATTCAAAGATCATTAGGTTTTTGGTCCACTTTCAGGAACCACAAAACTATTGCACCCATCAATAACAATGCTACCCAAAAGCTTGTATAGAGTTCTAATCCAAACTCCCCACATCAATACCAGTGCTCCTTGAACCATATTGCAAGTATCTTTCTCAAACACTATTTTTGCATCTGTATCATCCATCTTGCTTAAAAAAATCATATTTCTAGCCAATGAAGGAATATGAAGAACACCTAGAAGTGTTCTAATCCTTCCACCTCGCAAATGCAACTTGAATTTTCCATGACTGATGATTCTAGCCTTCCTATCATCCCCTAAGAAGACATCACCACCATCATATTTCTCATACTCACAGAAATACTCCCTATGGGGAGTGAAGTAAAAGAATGCACCCGAGTCAATTAACCATGCCTTCTGATCTACATGTGTACTTGAATAAGAATCCAAGTACACATCTCCATCTTCATCCGAGGTTTCTTTCTCTTCTACAAAAGGAGCATCATCAGATCCCTTTCCTTTCTTAGGAGCTTTAGATCTACAATCCTTTTTATAGTGCCCTTAATTTCCACATTTCCAGCACACCCTTATAGGTTTTCCTAGAGATTTAGATCTCCCTATAAATTTAGATCTCCCACTTGAGGACTTATTTTTGTTTTTGTTCTTGGACTCTCCCTGTATAGACAAGGCATCTCCATTCTATCTCTCCATATTTTTCCATCTCATATCCTCCGACAACAAGGATGAGACTATTTCATCAAACTTCAAGGTAGTTGTATTGCTACCTATAGCAACAACCAAACTATCCCATGAGTCTGGTAGAGAACACAACAAACTGATGCACTTATCTTCACCTAAATTTTTTATATCAACATATAACAACTGACTTACCATAGTATTAAAGGTGTTTAGATGCTCTGTCATCGAGTCTCCATCCTTCATCCTTAGGTTATACAATTTTTTTTCTGCAGGAATAGTTTGTTTACCAGAGAATTAGAATGGTACAAAGTCCCTAACTTGTCCAACAAAGCCTTTGTCATGGCTTCCCCCTGATATATTCAACAATATTGAATTTTAGATACAGAATCGTATTATGCTCTTTGCTTCCAATCCAACTTTGCCTAGTCTTCCGCTCACATTGTCGTCGGTTTATTACCCGGATCTATTGTGATCCACTGATCTGTATCCACCAATAGATCCTCCATCTTGAGCTTCCACAACTCAAAAATTTGTCTATTGAATTTCTCAATCTCTATCTTTCACCACAAGAATCAATCCCACATATCTTCTTCTTTCACCATCTTCTTTCACTGCAAGAATCGATCTTGCATATCTCACACTGTAATAGGGTCTACCACAAGCCTGAGAAAAACCCCTCAATAGAAAAGGGGTCCCCTTGAAGCTGAAACAACTATGATACAAAATGTAGGTTTTAAGCTTGTACATAAATTACTTGCAAAAAAATTCTTCAAATTGAAAAAATAAACAATGGCGAGGAAAAAAAACAAATATACACAAAGATTTTCCCCTAGATCTCGAAACCAGGACTACTAGATTTATTTTTCATTATATTCCTTTCAATGTTACAATACATATATATATACGTGCCGAAGCATTCATAAACCCCAATTCATTAACCCTGGATTATAACATAACCATAGTTCCCTTGAAAAAATAAACAAAATACCATGGGTAGAAAATCATCATGCCCAAAAACCATGTACAAAGGCCATTCAAAAAACAATTGGTAGGTCTACCCACCATTTTTGGGTCTGCTCCCCATTCTTGGGTCCACATAAAAAAAATTCCCAACAGGCGGGGGTTGTCATCCCCCACTATGCCCAACACAATGTATATCACATGGGGCTAGTTGTGGAAAGAATATAACACACACCCAACATCCTTGATGTCATGCTATCAAGGTAAAAAAACTATCTCCTCATACAATGAGATAAAAATCCCCAGTAGTAGAAGCATATTAATGTCTCAGGCCAAAATATCATAGGAAACTTACATACTCTCTAATCCAACTTGCTTTAGCTCATAAGCTAATCACAACTCAACCATCTAAATGAAAAACATCCCAATAACATCATGCAACATACATCTAAATATATAATGCATAAATAATAATATGTACACTCTATTTGTTCCATCTCCATTACACCATCCACTAATATAAATAACATCCACACAAGAATGATAATCCATGATATATATGCAATCTAGCGATGTAAGCACTAGAAACATACATACTTTTCCATGTTAGTATACTAACACACTTGAATATCCATAAATAAGCCACAAAATAACTTTTCTCAACATCCTCTTGCAATAAACCAATTTCAAATAAATGCATAAAACACTTCTCCATAATGAACACAATGCCAAGAATCTATTGGCCCATTGGAGGCTAGAATGCCCCCCTTGAATATGTGATCTTACTTGACTCCTTCACATTCATCTCTTTGAATATTTCAAGATCTAAATCCCCAAATTTTTTTTTTTTGAGAAGGTTCATCATTAGTAGCATAAATCATGGTAGCATATGATCATAAACACAAGGAATTATCTTCACAAAACCAAACTAGTATAAACCATGACACGACAATATTCTCCCGCAATATGGTCACATGTTTTCGTTGCATATATCAAATATTAAAAAATTTGCAATATAAATTGTCTTCAAGAAAACACGTGGAGGCACATAACACATGTACTAAATAATTTCCTTGACCATACACATAATATCAAATACATGGTTTTCACATCCTCAAAAATATCATATGGATCAAAATACAACTGCTTCAAAACTTTTAGCAAATATGTGTGGCTGATCCAACTAATGAAAAACTAAAATGAAAATAAAAACAATAATTCAAACCTCATGTAACTCACATTGAGCCCATGCATCACCTTCCTAAAATGTAGATATTTCATCATAATATCTCTCCAATATGATTGCACCTTCGAAGGTTTGCATACAATTCAAGATGTGGACATATGCTCCTCTCTCCTCCAAACTTTGATAGGTTGATGTTTGACATGCACAACGCCTTCCTTCTTCTTATGTGGTTGGCCTTGCATGAACTTATCCCTTTGACATGATTTCCTACGACACATGGGAAAATTGCAATCTTTGGCCTTATAAATAATGTTGTCACACACATAACACCTTATGTGATCAAGAAACGATGGATAAGACTGAAATCTCCTCTTCTTCACATAGGTACTGTAGTCAGTAGACATATGGAAAAAATCATTGCATGAGAAACAATAGCCATAAAAGGAAATATTATACTGTTGTAGCGGCTACAACTACCCTCCAAAATTTTTCCTTAGCTTCATTTTGGAGCCTCCCTACCAACCATCCTCAGTAACATGTCTTGCACTGTCAAGTACATGAGCTTCAGTGGTCTTTTAGTAGCATGATAGCCTGTGCATGATAGATTGATGCACTCCGCTCACAGGCTGCTACTCTGGACTTTGTCCAACTGTTGGCTGAGAAGCTCCCTCAAGAAATTGTGCAATTTTTGAGGGGAACCAGCCTTCCCTCCAAAAATTGCACAAACATGACTGGCAGCCTACTTGGCTCAGAAACTGCACAATCCTGTCAGCCAACCTTCCTAGTGAAAACTGCGCAATCCTGTTAGCCAACCTTCCTAGTGAAAATTGCAAAAAATGGCCCATCAGTGCTGCTCAGCCCCAAAATTTCACAATTCTGGGTAGCAATCAACTGCTCCAATCAGAAATTGTGCAATCCCTTTGATTAGCTAGCCCAACTTCCTCCTAGAAACTACGCAAAATTTCCCCTCAGTCAAGCGGGTTGTTGCATGTGCCCTCAGGTTGACTGGTTCCACCCAGGACCGAGAAAACTTGACTTGCATGCATAGGTTGGTTTTTCCCAAAATAGCAAAAAAGAACATGCAAAAAGAATCCCTAGATTTTAGGGAGCTATTTTTAGCAGCTGGAGGTTACATGTAAATATTGTTTTAGAAACCTTCCTCCAAGTGTCACTTTTTCCTAGATTTGTGGCATGCGCGTCATGAGCCTCAAACTTATTTATTCAACGCTTCAAAGCTCATTCTTCACATCGATCTTGGAGCTCTGACATCCCACAAAACATCTAGGAGTCTTCAACGCATCCAACTCAGCTATTTCCAGGTAAGTCGGCTTAACTTGTCTTGTGTAACATTTATGTCGCTTTTTGTGTTTTGGCTTGTGTGAGTGCTTTTTTCTTGATTTCTATGAATGCTTACTACCGTTTACATGCATATTAGCTTGTAAGAGCACTGCTTTAGTTTTTGTTAGCATCTCACTGTTGTGGCATGCATGACACTATTTTTCATGGACAGTCACCAATTCGGCAACTCGTCTCACACACATGCATGTTGTTCCATTTTATGAATCTTGAATTCAATATTTGCATGCACGATCATTCACCTCTACTTCCACTGAGTATAACCATGAATTCACATCTTCTTTTGCTTTTAGTTTCCCATCGATGGGTTTGGGCAGCCTTGGCCTGGACTTTAGCTCACCAAGACAACATTATGCAATTATGAGAGGGAAGGCTCTGCCTTCCTCCCAGAAAATGTGCATTTCTAGCTAGTCACCGTCCTCCAGTCTTGCCTTGCACAATTATGAGAGGCAGTGATTGCTAGCCCAGAAAATTACACAATGCAATCCCTGGTCCTGCAACACTTGCCAGCTAAAATTGCACATTGTGTAATGCCAACACTCAATAGGCTAGTCTGGATTACGTATTGCGCAATTCCAGCAGCTAGATAGACTCCCAACATTCTGGACTACCTTCTGTGTAGTTTCAGTAGCCAGTCTCCTGACTTCGCAGCTAAAATTGCGCAATTATTTTGAGTCAATCCCCATGTATGTTGCATGTTGTTCTTCAAGTTTTCTTTGGATTTAGCTAACAGATTTCTTGCCATGCATGTCGCCATGTCTCTAGATCTAGCAGGTGTTCATCCATCTCTCAACAGTTTAGGATCAATGGCCTCTCAGAGAGAAAGATCAAAGGACATTGACGTAAGCACAACTGGAGCTGCAGTTGAGTGAGTGTCCACGAGTTCGCCAATCTATGAAGACAGCAAGTTGGTCGTAGACAAAAAAATCAAGCTGAAATGGCAAGAGGTCAATGATGCATTCTCAGGCACATTTGGGGAAGACCTTGAAGACCACTAAGTCTATGTGAACCTTCAAAAGTCTGGCTTGTACTAGATTGCATGTAGGTATCCAACGTTCCTATGCATGGACATCTTCTCACACACTGATCCCGAGACGATGACATTGAGTAGTGCCAGCGGGATAGAGATTTCTACCTTCAGAGCACAGGGTTATTAATAGATGTACCACATGTTGAAGACAGTGATCACCATGGAGACACCCTTCAGCATACCCAACAGCAATACCAACTGTAGGGATATCTTGAAGAACCGGGTGAAGGAGCTAGGCAATTGCACGATGACACCCAACCAAGTTTACAAGAAGAAGATACTATGGAAGGCGTATCAATACTTGTTCATCTTTGCATGTTGCTTGTATGGCCAAGCGAGCAGGGAGAACTTCTTGGAGCGTTGGGTGATCACATTGGACCAACAAGCCAGTGAATTCAAAGCATGCAACTGGTCCAAAATTTTAGCTCTCAGGCTGAAGGAATAGGTAATAGGAGCTCGGTAGCTGCCCAAAGGTCATCAAGCATAAATATACATGTTTGCTTACATATTGGATGCAATTTGTGCCTATCAGGAGTTCCTGAGCTCGAAGTGGGCATGGAGATCGCTAGAAACCTCTGTGAATACTTATTGTAAAATGTTGTCAGAATGTAGCTTCAGAGGAGTTATCACACAACTGCCAGATCATTTTGTCACCCCGGTGTACAAGATGATATTTGAGTAGGATCCACCTTGCATGTCAAAGGCATCAATTAGAGCACTGATCGATATAGTGGATTGGTATGCCTCACCGTCTGACACCTTCATACAGATGTATAACGTGGATTGGCCTCTGCATGTTTTACCAAAGTTTTCCATGGAAAAGCTTGTCATGCAAGAAGTATCATACCACATCTCGATAGGACTGTCATCTAGGTTGCACTGGAAGAAGAAGGCACCTTTGCCCACTCTTCCATTGCAGATCAGGTTGTACGAGATACAAAACCTCAAGCATGCAGATGTTGAAACAGAGGAGATCAAGAAATATCCTTTCGACATCTGAAGCTTCAATTCGTATGGTCCGCATTGTATTGTGAAAGATCACTGCACAAGAGTAAAGTTCCAGTGGATCCATGGGGCATGTCATTGGATGAAGGAAGACCCATGGAGATATTGTTACAACTTCTCCAGGCCCAATGAACCGGTCGGCATCGCTGTGGAATGGTTAGCGAAGCAACATGAAGCAGCATCTAGGACAACACCAGTAGCAACAATAGCAGAGGTAAACATATCGACACACGACAAATGCAAGAGGAATATTGTCGACAACACGAAGGTAGAAAAAATCTGCAAGTTTAGAGTAGACCCACTTGTACAGAAAGCAGCTTTAGCAATAGAGGTGAAGAGGCAATAGTGCGACACGAGGAACACGTAAAGGCAGAGAGAAAAATAGAGGATGGAGGAAACAATGAAGGAGTTGCATGAGTTGAAGGAGCAACTCCAGAAGGAACATGAGATGTACAGATAGGAGAAGGAAGTGCAACAAGAATAGGTACAACAGGGGGTGAAACATGTACAGAAAGGTGAAACTACACCGGTACAGATAGTAGACTCATACGAACAACTAGCACCAAGTAGGCATGGTGAGTAGTCGTAGGAGCAGGACTTCGCTCAAGAGAGTGAACAAGCACTTGAGAAGATGGATACATATATGGAGCAAAAAGAGTTAGAAAAAGACACCAAACTCATGCCTTACCACCAAGAGGTCAACCTACCAGCTTCACTAGATCTGGAAGCGGAGCAGGTCCCAAGTGATAAAGGAGATACCGAGAACCTTCAAGACAATCCAGAAGGATAGATGCACAACATATCATTCGACGAGTCGTAGCACAAAGTTGTGCAATCTCAGAGAGTGTCTACTCCAGATGAAAACACATCTCCTATGCATTTTGAGGAACGAGTGATCATGTCTGATGTGCACAAGCATCTAGTAGCATTAGCTGATGCTAGCAGAGCATATGTTGAAGCCACTAGCTCAAGTGTTTGCTTCCTGATAACAGAGAACGAGAAAATGGCTAAGGAGTTTCAGACGACCAAGAAGGGAGGAGAATTGGTTACAACATCCGCCTAGGTAAAGTTGAAGAAGGAAATACTAGATGAAGTATTATCCCTTGAGATAGTCATGCAAGTGTTGTGTTCCAAGTTTGGTATCGTGCATAAGGCAGTTGTCCATCTCAACGGTTGGTAGCAATGATGTGCTAGGAGAGCATGTATCTTGTCAAACATGCATACTGCTATTGACTACATGGAAACATGGACAATGAGATACAAGGGAGCCCCGTTACACTTTCCCAAGATGATGAAGCCCAAAGCAGTCGAGCTTAAGTCATGTATATGGAATTAGATCTGGAACTATGAAGATCTCTTGCAGGTCATCACTAGTTTGTAGGCTTCCCATGCACAGGTATTCAGGAGTATGGATGTTGTTATGCATGCACATGCAATCCCATCTATTGGGACACTCACCAAGACAAAGTCAAAGACAAAGGCACAAGTCTGACTGGAGCTTGACTCATACTTTGAAGCGTTGATGCGCATAGCCACCAATGAAGACTTGGTGATCAGTGTAGATACCATGCATCAGTATGTCACTGGTCTAATCGCAATCAAGATAATGATGCGCATGTTATCAGATGAGTTGGATAGAGGAGCTCGAGAAGTGTACCCAAATGTGATGGAGGCAAGAGTTCGTTTCCAGAATCATGTCACCACAGAGTACACGGACACCGTCGCGGACTACAAAGCTTGGAATTAGTTCACCACCATCGACCATCATGAGCGTCAAAGAGCTGGTGTTCCCACAGTTTTCTCAGTCATAGTGATGTCTTGCATGGCTTTCTCAAGCCTATTTTGTCTCACATGACTACATGTGTAGATTGTATGTAACGTCTTGTCAAGTGGAAGTTTAAGTGTCATTAGTTGGATGTAACAGTCATAGAGTAGATGAAGAGTCATGAGGGTAGATGAACAATCACAAAGGGGAATGTCAAGTGCCACCCCACCCTTTGCTATATATAGTCCCTCATAACTCATTGTAGAGGCTTTTGGTCAGCAAAGATTCCGATAGGAGTATCTTAGAGAAATCTTGGAGAGTATTGTAACGAGCCTTGGCTTCTCCATTATGCAGAGCTAGTATTTCTCTTTAGAGGAGCAGGCGGCAGTGACTGTAACATTCCGCTGTCAGAACTAGCGGTTGGTCATGGTTGTATTGTATGACTGAAACTTTTACATCTTAATATAACAAAGCCAACAAATTTCATGCATATGTCGTATTGTATTTCAGCTATCTTGTTTACTCTAAATGATATATGTATCTGTTTTCTTACGCATACATGTATGGATTTCCTATATATGTATGTACGAATATTACTGAAATGTGTTGTTAGTTTAACCATCACTTTGGATTACTAGTGTTGGCTTGTTGCAGCCTGAACCAGGTTTGGAGTTAATTAGCCAAACAAATCCCTGTACTATTGGCCCTTTTAGAAACAGTCTATGGAACATGGATTGAGGTCTCACTCGAAGTAGTATGGGGGGGGGTGCTAGAACCAGGTTTTCGCACCCTTAAGATGTATGAGGGTTTGGTTTGTTCCAACTACTCGTCCCTGCATGCAGGTTACTTCACGCACTTCCCTGGCCTTTGTGCCCTGATATACTTTCCTTCGTATAGCCCTAACCAGGGGCTGTGGGGCTTCCGTGCTACTAGAGCAGCGCTCTGCACTATTTCCCTAAGTCACACCTGAGATCTTATCTATATTCCTTCATCAGTTAGTTATCTTCACGTAAATAGAAGCCTTGGGTTATATTTATTTATATACACATATAAGTTTGCGTAGCAAATAAATAGTACACTTGCAATTTATACCCAATAATACTTGTAAACAGGAAAATATACATAGAAATATGGTAAAATTCTATTTATTAATTCTTCCAACAGTTATAGACTTGATTTTCCCTATGCACTCAGTTGCAAGGGTCCGCGCACTCAATTGCAGATTACTAGGCCTTTGCGCACTCAGCTACAGAGCCTTCTCCTACTCTACGACCCCACGATACACTTTACACTTTGAATCAATCTCTTAGACTCATCCTACTTCTATTATTTTTCCTTAGCTATATGCTATCTTCTACACTTAGAGCTTCACTCCATTTATACAATACTATGGTCCACGGACCATGGGTAGGCCTATCAAGCCAACATTACATTACAAAAGCAAGGGCAGACAACCCTGTGACTCTATTATGACTACACACTCCACGCCCACAATTCGCGAAGCTTTTACCAAGGATTTGGTCAAAACTTGGGCTTTATGCCCCAAAACATGCCTTGGGGGGATTCCATGCCCAACAACTAGTTGACTTGCCTTCTAGTTTGTGGTTTATCTTTTGTCATGTGTTCCCTTCTTAGCTCCATGCTTTGATAGGTTTCCAAGGGGCGCACTCACCTCACCCTTCGTGTGTTAGAACCATTCATACACCTTCCTTGACTTACTGCATATGTCACACCCTTGCTACCAACAGAGACATCTTACTTGCCTCTATGCGCAACCACAGTCCAAGCGATACTATACGACCTATTGCTGGGACGCCTACACCGAACGGTCTAAGGTATAGTTGGGACTTCTTACTAAGGAGATCCCATGACATGTTGGTGGGTCCAAAATAGTCAACATATACCTAACTATAGATGATCTTTGTGATTAGGGAAATCTTCCTTGGATGCTTGCTTGTGGGTTATTCTCAATTTGCTGCTTCTTTTGCTGAGTGGTCTTGATATCTTTACTTCTTCAATTTGCTGCTACATGTCCAAGTTTGTGGCAATTGTAGCATCTAACATCTCAAAATTTTGTAAATGATCTTCTTAATGAAAATAATTTTCTTGGCTCGACCTTTAGCTCCTTGTTTGACTACTGGTTTTCTTTCTTGCTACTCTCACTACTATCTTTTTTTATGGGATTTTTGAGTTCTACTTCTAATTTGGTTTCTCCCTTGTGGGGGTTGAGATCTGATTTGACTGGAGTAGATATTTGACCACTCTTTTCCAATTTCAACTTAATGGTTTTCTTCTTTAGATCACTTCTCAAAGAAACCACTTTAGCTTCTAGACTTTGACACCAATCTTCTTTTTCCTTATTCTACTTCCTCATTCCTTCTTTAATTGTCCTTCCTTCTTCTAGTTGAGTTTTTAATCTAATAATTTCTTCTTTTTCAACACATTCCTTTTCATCAAAATTTGAAATAATTTTTTCTGATATTTATCCTTATTCGTGAGACTTTTAATATCTACTTCTAGAGCCACTATATTGAATTTCTCTTCACCATTATAATTTTTTGAATATAATTTCTCTCCAAAAGGATTACCTACACTTATGCTCGAAACATCAATTTCAATTGATTAGTTATCATCTTCTAACCTAAAAATCTGAAGAGCATCATCATCATTGCATGTGAAAGGAAATGGACTATTAGATGTAAGATGACCATCATGACTATTTTCAACATTATTGATCCACGAAAAGAGGAGTTCTTTTAAATATGAAATCTTTCTAACTTGTTTGTTGCACTTATTATTTTGAGACATATTCTTCTTGTTCTTGGCCATGGTCCATGATATACTCTGAATTGATTAAGCTTCACTAGAGAGAACTTGGCTCTGATACCACTTGTTGGAAATGTAGATCACTACTAAGTTGGGGGGGGGGGGGGAATCAATAGTGATGGAACTTATAAGATTTTTCCAATTAGTTATTCCTACAATATGAAACATGTAAGGAGATATTAGAACATCATAACATAACACATAATCACAAATAAAATCACACACATAAGACACCAATGATTTCTAGTGGAAACCCTGAAGGGACAAAACCCACCCACTACGTTGGAATGATGATTTCCATTACACCAAAACCCATAGGTTTTAGTAAATAGATGCACCTCCAAAGTTAATGGATTCACACAGGGAGTGTGGGTTTATCCAGTGTCCAACAATCTACCCCCTAGCACGAGATAGGTGTGAATCGAACACAAGACCTTTGGCTCTGATACCACTTGTTGGAATCATGATTTCCATTACACCAAAACACGCAAGTGTTAGTAAATAGACGCGCATCACCAAATTTAATGGATCCATTAAAGGTGGTTAAGAACATGCCATGAAACACACAGAGAGTGTTGGTTTATCTAATATCCAACACATTGTTGTTGTGTTTCTTCTCTTTCTTTATTATTATATAAATTGAATCATACATTTTCAGCTGGCCACTACCCATTTGAATGGTATTGTTAGCCACCACAAGCTAGAAAGTATATTCTCACATGAATTGGCAAATCACCACCTGCTAGAATCCACCACTCCTAATAAGCCTCACCCAAACACCACTAGACTATCCATCCACCACTAAATGGAGTTGCCACTCCCAAATACCATTTTGTTGGCCACCACTAGCAAGGACTAACCACCCTTTTCTTATTCAACCACTCTTAAAAGGAGGCCCCAACCTCCTCAAACTATCGAAATGATACTTTCATTCATTTTCATATTGGACTCTGTGGAGAACTAAACAACCCAACAACAACACAATTGATCTACAAAAAGATAAATTTAAACAAAAAAAGAAATGCATATTATTATCTGATAAACACATAAAAAAAATACACTAGATAGATATTCAACGTTCCCTTTTCTTCATATCCTCGCTCTCTGCTTAAGATGTTGGCTGAAACATGCTTCTACTACTTTATGCAACAACTTCTACAAACTGCTTCAGATTCTCTAAATAATGTCCCTCACAACTTACACATTCTTCTCTTCTCGCACACTTGCACAATCTCATCATACATCCAACCCCAACTTGTCAAAGAATTCTCATATATATAATTTTTTTGGATGATTAAAACAATAATTGTAATAAGAGTAATGGAGATCTAGTCATCTCTATTCATACAATAGAAGTGATCCAATATTTGAACATTTCTCCACCATGACTTTATCCTTCTTGATCTTCATTTAATGAGATATTTTTTCAACTTTAACCATCTTCTATATGAAGACCAAACTTTCCTCATACTATTGGATAAAATACCAAGTGAAAATACCAAAGAAAATGCCCATGGAATTAATTGGAGTGTAGACAAAATTCAGGAAAAACCACCTACACGTACTAACACACCTACTTCATTTGGTAACTACATTGTAATGTAGGAAACTGGATTGCTAGGGTATGTTATAATTCTAACTACATACTTACTCACTTACATTACTAGGATTTCACCTACAAGCTTAACTCACATCTTCTTCGACCTACAACATAACTTCCTCACACAACTATATGACTTCTACAACGTGTTCAACATCTACTAAAACCTATCCAACATCCTATGTAAGCATAAAAACATCATCATAAGGCTCTATTTTTCTAGATACCTCTACATCCCCTTGCATCTCTACTTCCAATCATGAAAAGTGTGATACAATCTAGGTTGACATCATCATAAGGAAAACAATGCTAAGTTCTTGTTGACATCAATACCAACACTACAATTCCAACATTCTTCGACACCCAAATATAGTGACAGGGCTATGAAAAGTAAATTGGCATATGGTACCAACAGTGTAATATTTTACAAGAGATGCATCTACCTACCTTGTCATATAATCAGTAACATTAATGAAATATCTAGCATGTGAGTTTCATGCAAGAGGGTTGATGGGTCTAATGAGCTTGACTACCCATTTCTCAAAATATTGCAATGCTTGAATGAGATGAAACAAAATCTAATCTCATTGAGAAGGCCTCCCAACACTCTAACAGACATCACAGGTCTTAGCAAACTCCTTGACATCTTTAAACAAAGTCATCCACCATAAAGCTACTTGCAGTACCTTGCAAGAAGTTTCTTTTACTCTAATATGGCCTCTTGTAACTCCACTATGACACTCCCATATATTGTCATATCTTTCAAGACTAAAAACACACCTGTGAAAAATACTATCAAGGCACAACTTATATAAGTGACCTAAAATCAACTGGTAACTAGCTTCTCTCACTACCATATGCCTCTTCTAGGTGGTGGAATAATTTTTAGGTTACATGCCAATGTTAAGAAAAGTGCAATATCTACGAGGTAGTCTAGAGTAGCTTCAACTCTAAATAAGTCTGCATCAGGAAGTTGATCATCAACTAAACTACCAGAATCTCCTGACTCCAAATGGGAAATATGGTCCAATCCTACATTGGTTTTTCCAGGCTTTATAATAACCTCAAAGGAAAATTCCTAAAATAGAAACAACCATTGAAAAATCCTCCCTTCCAGTACAGGCTTGTTGATTAAGTACTTTAGTGGTGAATGATTTGTAAATAATTTGAAGTTCCCACCCAGCAGATAATGACATAACTTTTGAAGCGAGTATACCATTGCTAAGCCTTCATGCTCAGTCGTAGTGTATTTATGTTCTATAGTAGAGATTGTTTTACTAGCAAAGTATATAGGATGGTCCAAATTCCGTTCAATAGGTTGCACAAGGATAGCTGTGAGAGTAGTATTAGATGCATCAATGTGCACACAAAACTCTTTATTCTAGTAAAGGTAGACTAGAATCAGAGCACTCAATAACTTTTCCTTCAATGAATCAAATGTTGCATCACACTTAGAGGTCCATGTAAAGAGCTCATACTTCTTTAGGAACTTCTCTAATGGAGCAGTAATAGAAGAAAAATTATGGATGAACCTACGATAATAACCTATGTGCCCCAAAGTGGATCTAAGTTGTTTAAATCTTATTGAAGAAGGAATATTAAGAATAATCACAACTTTAGTTCGGTCTACTGATATACTTTCCTTACAAAAAATATGACCCAATAAGGTTCCAAAAGGTACAACAAAGATGCACTTCTTTAAGTTGAGAGAAATCTGTGATTTTTTGCATCGATCAAACATCATCCTTAAGAGACTTAAATTATTTTTCAAGAGACTATACATTTTCCAATCATATATATGGACCTCGAAAAACTTGTGTATATACTCGTGAAAGAAAGTGATAAGAATTCTATAAAATAATTTTGGTTCATTCTTAAGGCCAAATGCCATTACATGATATCCATATGAACCCTATTCTATGGGAGAAGTGGTTTTATTGTTTTCCTCTTTTGTAATTTGGACCTGATGATAACCTAAGAACCCATCTATGAATGAATAAGATTCTTGTTCTGCAACGTTATCTAAGACTTCATCACTAAAAGAGTAGGAAGTGGATCATGCACACATGCATTGTTTAAATTGTGATAATGAACATAAACATTGACTTCTTCATAGTTCTTCTTATCCTAGATGAATACGGGACTTACCCAATCAACTTCATCCACTGGGAAAATAATTTTGGCTATTAGCATCTGGTTAATCTTTTTATAGCTCCAAATCTCACCATTATGGTTTGTGATGCTGCACTCATGGCCTAGGCCAACCCCTCCTTCCAGACCTGGTCCAAAATCTAAAAAACAGTGTTTTATTCCCTGTACGCGACATTGCCCTGAGTTAAACGCGTGTATACGCGGGTTCATACATACCCAACCCGCGTGTATGTATTAAAACACTTAAAAAAATATAAAACTCCTTATTTTCGGGCGGAGATCGTGGGTTTTACCTGCTGATCACCTGTTAGTGCCCGTGGCCTCAACTGTCCCCAACCAATTCCTAACTAAAAAACTACTTTGGAATTGGTATAAAAAGACACCAAAGGGAAGGCCTAAGGGAGGGGAGATTATAGAGAAAGGTTATTATACTGATATTTTCCCCCTGATCAGGTCTGAAGACCCTTGTGCCTTCTGCACTTCCCCCATTTGTACAGGAAACCCTTGTTTCCTTGTGATTTGATGTTCATCCCTTAGTTATGACATCTTGGAGTGAGTATTGGAAGGTGACCTACTAGAGGCTTGAGGCGGGATGGATCCAGAAGGAGGCTGGGCTTCGAGCCTACAGAAGTGGTTCAGGTGATATTGCTCTTATTTGTACTATTCTACTTGTCTAATAAAGAAACACGTCTTGTTCCCGGTATGCTTCTTTCTTTATGTTAATGATATTCATATTTGAATTTCATGTATGAATGGATGTCTAAAAGTTTATAACTAACTCCTTTCTTATATAACATAAAGATGATTTTTACGTGAATCTTTGTCCATATACTGCTGCATTCCTTGGAATTGTTGTTTTTGCAGGGCAAAGGAGCGGAAGGGACGTGAAGAAGGGTTTGCACCCTTGAGGAACTACCCAAACGTAGGACCTGAGGTACGTCCTTCTCAC
>APFE030170496.1:0-51752 GCA_000404065.3 Pinus taeda | reverse complement strand
AATGGAAAGATTTGGTTGAAAATGAGACAGGAAAAAGGTTGAAGTGTCTCAAATCAGACAATGGAGGTGAATATTGCAACAAAGAGTTTGATAGGAATTGTTTAAAGAATGGAATTCGCAGAGAGAAGACAGTTCCAGGAACAACACAAGAAAATGGTGTGTCAAAAAGGATGAACAGGACAATCATGGAGCATGCAAGGTGCATGAGATTGCATGTATGATTGCCTTTACAATTTTGGGTAGATGTTGTAGACATTGTTTTTTATCTGATAAATAGAGGGCCTTCAAGTTCCTTGGATGATTCCAGAGGAGGCATGGACATGTAAAAAGGAAAACTACTCTTTTTTAAAGACTTTTGGTTATGAATCCTTTTTCCACATTAATAAATAAAATAGAACAAAGCTTCAGGGAAAATGGAAGAAATGTACCTTTAATTGATATGGTGTTAATGATTTTGGTTATCGCTTTTATGATTATGAAAAACACAAAATCATTAGGAGCAGAGATTTCATATTCAATGAAAAGGTTTTGTATAAGGATCAGCTGTAGGAAAAAGAAACAGGAAAAAGAAAACAAAGAATACACAGTGCTTGACGAGATCACAGAAAAAGTGATGGTGCTTGAAAATCATAATGATCAACATCCAGAACAACAGTAACAAGCACCTCAAACACTCGAAAGTGGTGTTAGAATATCCACCAAGATAGGCAGACCCCCTGAACAATACTCTCCTTCATAATATTATGTATTGTTGACTGATTCTAGTGAACCAGAATGTTATGAAGAAGCAGTATACGTAGAAACCAGGAAGAAGTGGGAGCAAGCCATGAAAGAAGAGATTGACTCCTTAGCATATAACTAGACTTGGGACTTAGTTAGGTTCCCTGTAGGTAAAAGAACATTGCAAAATAAATGGGTTTAAAAGTTGAAGGAAGAAGATGGAAGTAGGAAAAGGTATAAAGCTAGACTTATGGTGAAAGGGTTTGCACAGAAACGGGGTATAGAGTTTGATGAGATATTTTCTCCTGTTGTTAAAATGACTTCAATCAAAACTATTTTAAGTCTACTAGGAGCTAAATATTTGCATCTTGAGCAATTAGATGTAAAGACAGCCTTTCTCCATGGGGATTTGGAGGAAGAGATATATATGCAATAGCAAAAAGGATATGAGGTAAAAGGGAAGGAGAAACTAGTGAGCAAGATGAAGATGAGCTTGAATGGATTAAAACAGACTCCAAGGAAGTGATATCTAAAATTTGATAGGTTTATGTCTAAAGAAGGTTATACTAGATGTCACTCTGACCATTGTGTTTATCTCAAAAGGAAAATGATGGGAACTATATTATATTGTTATTGTATGTAGATTCCATGCTTGTTGCAGGTTCTAACATGCAAGAAATAAAGGTGATCAAAAGAAAATTGGCAAACTCATTTGCAATGAAGGATTTGGGTGTTGCAAAACAAATCCTTAGTATGAGAATAACTAGAGACAAGAATAATCACAAATTAACTTTGTCTCAAAGTGAGAACATATAAAAGGTGTTAAAAAGGTTTAATATGCAGAATGCAGAACCGATTAGTATACCTTTGACTAGCCATTTCAAATTAAGTAAGGAGGAGTGTCCCAAGGCTCAGGAAGAAATGGCTCATATGTCTAAAGTTCCATATGCATCAGCAGTTGGAAGCTTAATGTATGTAATGGTCTGCACAGGGCCTGATCTTGCACATGTAGTGGGAGTTGTAAGAAGGTACATGAAAAATGCAGGTATTTGAGAGGTACCACAAATAAAACATTATGCTTTGGTGGTTCAAACAATTCTCTACAAGGATATGTTGATGCAGATATGGCGGGTGATAAAGATAATGGGAGGAGCACAACAGGGTATGTCTTTACTGTAGGTGGAACAACTACCAATTGAGTCTCAAAACTGCAAAGTGTTGTTGCACTCTCAACAAAAAAAACAGAGTATGTTGCTGCTACGGAGGCTAGTAAAGAAATGATTTGGTTACAAAGGTTTTTGGATGAATTTGGTAAGAAGCAGGAGTTGCGTAGGTTATACAGTGACAACAAGAGTGCCATACATATTGCAAAGAACTTTGCATTTAATTCTAAGACTAAACATATACATCTCAAGTACCATTTCATACAGTTAGCATTGGAAGATGGACAGTTGAAGCTGGAAAAGATACACGCTAGCCAAAATCGGGCATATATGTTAGCAAAAGTTGTAACCAGAGAGAAACTGAGAATCCGCTCAGTTTCAATTAGTCTTCACGTATGATGAAGAAGATGAGAAACAACTAGGTCCAACGTGGAGTCATTTTCCAACAAATGAAGCAGTGATGGAGTTGCTATAATCAGTCTCCAAGTGGGCGATTGTTGGGTGTGGAGCCTGATTATCTTTTGTATTCAAAGGTATCGCCGCATTGGACCTCAGTTCATAATGGGGCGACAACACTTCACTATATATAAGGGAATTATATTATGTCTATGTAGATCTGTATTCTAAGTGAGGAAGAGAGAGGAGATTGAGAGAGAAGAGGGAATTACAGCAGATCCATTGTAGGTTGTATCTCTTTAGTTTGCGAGATAATATAAAAGGAAGGACTGGATGTTTCTCCATAGAAATAGCCCAAACTCGGTGAACCACATATATCTATGTCTCTCATGTTTTGTGCATTTTCCGTGTTTATATTTCTGCAATATTTTATGTGTTCCATTGCTCTGTAATATATAATTTTTTAACATCCCACTACACAACTGGCCTTCCACGAGTTCCTCCAAGAATTAGAACCAGTTTACTTGAATACAACTTGAGATAACTCACATTGATTGATACAAATTAGCAATCACAAATCCTTAACTAAACTCTAACTCCTCTAACTCAAATTTACTCAATAAACTGGGTGACACAAGGCATATCACACAAGTTAGTCGCATCCAAGTTCTATGCCCATGTGGAAATTCATTTTTTCTCAATTTAATGAAGGAAAAATCAAATTAAGAATTTATTGCTACATTTTTCAACAGTCCTTGAGGTGAATCTAATCCATGTTGTTGATGACAGTCAAGAGTTCCAACACAATAATGTGCTTATAATAGCAACCAACAGATAGAAGTAGCATTCAAAATAAATGAAATGGTTAAAAAAAACATATTAAAACAAAATTGATTGAGACCCCAAAAATTACTCCAACTATGATACTCCTTATCCACGCTCAATAAAATTTCCTCCATGGCTCCTCTCATGAAGCAAACCTCTGTTGTCGACCTCCATCGCACTAAATCACATCAATGTTCATCGTTCTCCACCACTCCACTTCCTGAAGAACCCATAAACATTATAAAAAGAGATCCCTAATCCTTTAAGTTTACCTTTTTTTACTAGTGTGTCGTATTGAGAATTTTAAGACAAAATATTTGTTTTCTCTTAAAAAATTGTTTTAAAATCCCCCTTCGTGTAGTAGTGCCAAATGCAATGATAAACGAGTTGTCTCTAAACATATCAGTAGATATGAAAGGGAAAAAAGAGGAATTGATGTGCAATAAATCTTGTTATTAAAAGTTGTCACATTCTTCTTAGTCGACTACCCCGACAAAACAAAGATCCCAACAAATCATTGTCTTTATATAAGATAACGTGAATGGTAAGTAAAATGACAACTTCAATATAGGAGGAAGACAGTAGTTTCCCACAAGCTGGCAGACTTAGGGCGCATTGTCAAAGTCAATTTTGCAGTTGTTAGATAATATTGTCTTAAATTGATATGTTTGTGTCTTAATTGTTAATTGTCTTAAATATGTTTCATCTAAAGAGGCCATTGTCTAAAATATAAGGCTTTGCCTTAAAATATTTATGTCTCAAATTGTTTTTCTCTTACATATAAATTTTTGTCTTAAAATAAGTTTGTCTTAAATTGTTTTTGTCTTAAATATAAAGTTTTGTCTTCAAACTTTTGTCTTAAAATATTTTTGCCTTAAATTATTTGTGTCTTAAATATAAAGTTTTGTCTTAAAATATTTGTCTCATACTACTTTTTTCCTAAAATATTTTTGTCTTAAACTATTTTGTCTTAAATATAAAGTTTTGCCTTAAAATATTTTTGTCTCAAACTGTTTTTGTCTTAAGGTTTATATTTAAGAAAATTCAATTGATATTAAATTTTAATATAAAATAACTAAAATAAAAAGTTATTTTTTGAGACATAAGATTTCTTTTGTCTTAAAAAAATGTCTTAAAGGTTCTCTTGGTGTAGTAGTGCTCGTGGGAGCTCTAGGTGAATTTCATGGCTTAGATGCATTTGCATTGTCGTTTCTTAACCCACGGGATACAAATCCTAGTCAATGGAGGGCTCACATTGAGGATCCCTTAGTCAATGGAGGGATCACATTGAGGATCCCCTTATATTCTTGTTGAATTAATCCACATTTAATATTAATCCCTAACAATACTTAACAAACGATTAATCTAACTCATAGAAGAAATGGATATCTTCCCATCATTTAATATGGTATAGATTTTTAAAAATCATAATTTTAAATTGTTTAATTTACAAAGAGTATTTTACCTTGAATCCATTTATGCATTCAAAATTATATTTCAAATGACAACCAATCACAATTTGGCTAAAAATTATATCACTGACAAAAAACCTTTTTCATCTACATGATTAATATTACTTTAAATTAGATAGTATTAATTATAAATGTGTATTTAAATTTGTAACTATCAAATTTAATATTAGAAATATTAAGTAAAAACATTAAAAATGTTCTTAATTATGAATCTATATTTAAATTTGAACCTATCCAATTTAATACCAAAAATATTAAATAAAAGTATTAAAAAGTCAATTCTTTTTTTGTTGGGGTGAGGGAATGACAAAGTTAACGTGTCTCTTCATTATGTACTTAATGATATCACCATACCATCACCATTGCACGAAAATAATATTAACTAGCAATTGCACCAAATGTTGCAAGGAAACGTTGTAAGTTGGTAGCATATGAAAAAAGAACATAGATGAAGAGTGATTCCTCACCATAGAAGTAGATTCTTCGATGAAACACCCACATTTGTTTTAGATTAAATGTTTTGATATCCTTCTAAAGCAACAATTCACACTAGACATTACCAATTGGTTCAACTTCCAAAAGAATTCATTGGAGTATTTGATTCCCCATGTTGTGTAGGTAAATCCCCTCTGCGGACAAAGGCGATCCCACTAGCCTAACTGAGTTCTAGCAATGATCAAACAATGCTAACACGCAGGTTCCTAATTGCAAAATAAAGGCCAAGATGAGAGACTACATCAGATCCAACGCTTATATTCGTAGAAGGGTCGTCGCTTCCGTTCTTTTGCTTTAGCTGGTCACAATCCTCACGATCTCCATGAATAGTCACCTGCACATGCAAAGAACAAGACAAATACAAGCATAAAATCCATGAAATGCAACTATGTATCAGTCAGAAAGGATACAACTCACATCATAATAAAGACACATGAGTGGAACCATAATGATAGTCGTCTATTATTATTGATAAAACAAAAGAGAATACAACCAAGTTCTCACGTCAAATCCTCCTTTGGCTGGGTGAATCAGTAACACATGCCTTGCAAAGCTTGTAGGAGATGGGAATAAGCCTCTCTCTCCTTGATCACTTGGACATGGATCTCCTCCTTAGAGATTTAGCCTCATAGGGATACACAAGACCTCTTGCAAGATGAGCTTAGTAATCCTCAGACTTTGGGAGCTTGAAAGGTGGAATTATCAACTAAGAATTACCAACTAGCTTGTCAAAGGGGAAGGAAGAAGTTTATATAGGGATAGGAGGAGTAGATAAGACCATCCACTTGATTCATGGGATTGTCCTTATCATTAGGAAGCTTCCATGAGAGGTGGAGAACTACTTCCCTCCTTGGGAGATACGAAGCCCAATTGAACCAATTCAAACTAGAATTAGTTTATGGATAAGGTGGAAAGAGCCTTTGGAAGTTTGATGGTTAAAAACTTTACCCAACTGGGTTGGCGCTAGTGCGACTCTGAGACAGAGTGCCAGCTGGCGTGCCCTCTTTGGAGGATTTACCCCATTGGTGTGAGCAATACACTGTGGAACAGCGCCAATGGAGAATGGGCTACATTTTTGGGTATTTTTCAAAACGTGTCTTTAGGGCATATAGAGTACATACTTTAAGGGATACAAAGCAGGTGTTTTCAAGTCATGTCGCTTCTCACAAGTCCCGGATTAGGTCCTCCAATGTATGGGAGAAGGGGTAACGGGGACGGTGACAAAATATTGTGTAACATATGCCCCCTAAAGCATGAAGCCCGAGAGAGAGAGGGGTGAAGTGCTTTACAAGAACAAAGTCGACTGAAGACACGGCCACCGGAGAACCTGCACGAAGTATAACTGATATCTCAAATACATGATGTACATGGTATGGGTGCAGCCATCCATAACATAGTACATAAAAATATGGATTCCAGGTATGGACGCAGCCATCCAATGAGGATCAATGAATAGACTCAGGCATGGTCGCAACCATCCAGTGAATGAGTCATGTAGTGATTATAATAATCCACAAAATACAGCCTAGATCCCAACATACAAAATCCAGGGTCTTGCGCTCCAACTCGACCCGAACAAAGAACAAGTTCAAGCATGTGAATATAGGAGTCGAAGTCAAACATGCGAGAACATATTCTCATTACCAGCCAATGATGAAAACTGTTAACAGACACGAGAGGTACCACCAATAATGAAAATGTTCGTCAAGGTACTATAGGTACAATCCACGGCGTGTGAATCAAGGAGCTGGTGTCGTACACCCGTAGAATCATCCGATCGGAGGCCAATGATGAAAACCTCTCGTCGAATACGAAGAACCTACCATTGAGGCATGCAGGCTCCAAGGTACCTAAAGGGAGTCTCTAAGTCAACTTCCTGGATAATGAGCTGAAGTCGATAGGAAGTGACCTTGATCGAAGGTGGGCCATAATGTTTCCCACATCATCGACACAAGACAGAGAAGGAGAAATGTTTTGTGCGAAGCATCAGAGGGAGGTTAAGTATTCTGCAGAGGTCAACTTCTCTTGAACATATCGGTGGCATGACAGTGGACTTGGCAGTATTTGATATCAAATGATCAAGGTTCATGGTGACAAAACGATGAGTAGATGAAAGGTCAAACAGGATAACCCAAACCCACGGAGGTAGGTGTGAAACAAGATGAGATGTCCCCACCCAGACACGAATGCAGACGAGTGCCATGTTCAAGAGAGACATACTGTTGACACGACGATGATTATGGTTCATTTATTCCCCACCATTTCTGGCGAGTACCCCGGTTATTTTTTGAAAACAAGCTTGACGGGGATAGCATATGCTTGAGAGCTATCATTTCGACGGAATCTGATGTCATTAAGTTTTAACAAGTCTGACAAAGGAAGAACTCGGCGTCTTTTCATATTTAGAGAGTTTGAAAAGATAGCGAAAAGGAAACTCCAGGGGTGTCCTTTTTCGTAAAGTTGTGTCTCTCGAGCCTGAAAAAGTATAAAACCATGCTCGAAAGAACCGCTCGATCATTACGACCGAGGAGTACTTTTCATAAGTAGTGACTCTGATCTGAAAAAGTAAAAAAGAGATCAAAACCACGTCGTTTCATGACCGTTAACGAACCGAAAACGACAAGGGTTCCACGACCTTTTCGTTTTTAAACGGTCGGAAAAGGGTTTAAAGACGACCGCCTCTCATGTCCGTTTAACGAGTCGAGAGGACCTACTCGGCATTCTTTTCACGTTTAGAGAGTTAGAAAAGAGCAAAAGATGACTCCAAAGGGACTTTTTCGTGTATTTACCAAGTCCGAAAAAGTATAAAATACAACTCGTTTCGCAATGAAAGCTCCATAAGTACTTGTCGCTACACAAATAATCGGCAAAAAACCCATTTTTGACACAAATATCCATGAAAATATTTATAAAATGACTTTTTAAAGCTTAATCAGGGTCAAAAAGCTATAAAAAGGTGAGAATAGTAAAATAAAAATTACTTTTCACTTTTTACCTTTTGAGAGCGACACTAGGGCTTTTTGGAGTGCAACCTTCAGTTGACAATTACGGCCAATCCAGTGGACCATTTCGAGCGCCGTCAGTTCCAGGTAATCGGTCTTGTCCTTAGCTTCATTTCCATCCATTTGGATTTTGTTTTTAACTGCATTTTCATTTCCTATGGGGGGAATTTGAAATTTGGGGGTTTTGCCCATTGGCGCGGATTTTGGGCACGGACCCGCGCCAATGGGGTAAATTTCCCATAGGGCGCGCGCCCATGGGCACGATTGTTTTAGAAACTGTCGTGCCAATGGCCACGCACATTTTTTGGGTTAATTTTAACAAATCTAAACCCCATTTTTTGCGATTTCAAGCTTCATGAGATTCTAATGCATCATTTTGACTTGTTTTTGCAGGGAAATCGGCAAAAATGGTGATTGTATGGAAAGAACGGGAACATGACCAAGTGGACACTTTGGCCCTAGCTGACAAAGATTGCATGGAAGCTCTCAGAGCATGTGGGCTCAAAAAATACTTCATGCTATCTTACTTATGGGCTCAACGAGAGCTCCTACAGTACTTGATTGACTTATGGGACGTCGAGGAACAAGTGCTCCGGATACGAGATCAGGTACTGGAGTTGGAAATATCAGATGTCCACTTCTTGACTAGACTGTCGCGACGAGGGCCGGTGCCTCGATTGACTGGGAGTAGGCCGTCTGGAGAGAATATGGATGAGGTGAAGGCCCGAATTTTCCCAGAGGCAAAATATGGGTAGGGCAGTTCGAAGGTGGATATCCCCACCGTTCAGGACTTGACACTGTGGGAATTACTATTCACTTTTACATGAGCTACGGGGGTACAGGCGCCCCACGAAGCCACGAAGAACCATATTCTATTAGCGATGGAGTGTCTTAGCCCGACAGTCTTCAATTGGGCGTCGACTGTGACGACCAAAATGAAGAGGTAGCTGACAAAGGCCAAGCGGGGCAAGCTGCAACAGTTCGGGTATGGTTCCATCTTGGTGATGTTCTTCCTGGAATGTGTGCCAAGCTTCCAAGGCCAAGGGGCCTCTGTGGCAGATCCAGCACCTCGAGAGCCAAGGATGGATCGATGGGCGGCACTGATGCAGAGGGGTGGTGGCGGCTAGCAGATGGCCTTCAAACCGGAGTTCTTCAGGTGGCTTCGCCACCAACTGATCATGGTGGAAGACTGGCCGTATGCGGGGACAGACTTCACTGGAGATCCTGACCTTCCCCTTTCGGATGTAGAGGATTGGGACGAGGAGATTGGTAGGTCCTCATTTTTTGATTTTTGATTTTTATGATTTTTGTTTGTTTGTACATGCTTGTCCTAATGACCTTTATATGCATATGCAGATGTTGGCCTTGAGCGTCTAGCTAGTTTTTCTTCTGTTGTGAGAAGACATCCAGTAGCAGCAGCAGCAGGAGTAGATCCTCAGGAGGAGGGCAGTGACAGAGGGGAGCTTATCCACAACCTTGAGGCCATCACTCGAGGGATCCCAGATTATGCTCGGCTAGCGAATGTCCCTCTAGATTACCAGAGGCACACAGTAGGGGTGCCAACTCACATCCACCGTCCCTTGAGGCATCTAGTGTGGGCAGTGACGTGCTATCATGAGCACCACCGAGACTAGACATCTAGGCTTTTCTTTTCATGCATATTTTTTGAGAGACATGTTGCCTCTGGATGTATTCAGACAAACATGTATTATTTTTTTTTTATGATGCATGGGGTGCAAACATTCTGGACATACAGATATATATATATATACATATGTTTTATGGTCTTATTGTACTTCATGTTTCTTGTATTATGTTGATTCACATGTTATGCAAATGCCTGTCCAACACATAATTAGCTAATGCATTGGTTAACATATTAAGTCGTCTTAGAATATGTTGATAAGTAATGAAATCCAAATCCCTTTCTAATAACTTAACACGTAAGTACAACCTTAAAATATGTTGATCTCTGACGGAATAACGCCCATTGAGTTGGTGGACTACAAGCTGAGAGTCCAAGTTCACAACCAATGTTCGAATGTTGAGGTTAATTGCCTCAGCTAATAATTCAATCAAAGCACTATATTCAACAACATTGTTCGTCATACAACCCAAACAAACCCCTTGAATATCTACTAACTCACCATGAGGATCGTAGATCATCCATGCTGCTGATGAAAAGCTGCGAGTACTGCGGGAAGCACCATCAGCGAAACAAACGTAAGGCGATCCAGACATCTGTTCAAGAAGAAAAAGACACAATAAGCGGCAATCATGCCACCATACCAAGATAAAAATATAAAAACATGCACACACAACACACTTGTTGAAAGCACACGTATGTACAAAAAGAGAGTGCACACATGATAATTGGTTCAAGTCAAGCCCATTTCGGGACTTGCTCTATCGCACTGTTGCGTAACCAGCCTAGATAATTTGGGCGTCGTCTCAGCCTGTTTTATAAGATGAACAACGACACATATGATCTGCACATGCCCCCCGGCCGAGCGAGGGTTACAAGCTAGAGGATCAATGCCCCTTTGTGCAGAGGGACCGAGGGTCGCAAAAGTGTGCAATGAGGGCTCAGAACGAGTAGAAACCAAACCGAGCGAAGCAAGGTTCGGAGGTGGGAGTGAAAAGACACCCATGAGGGTGGGGTCTTTGAAAAGCCCAGCTCCCACACTCTCGTAAGGGATGGAGGTATGCTCTACGAAAGGCACATTTCCTTCAGAAGAAGAAGCGAAGAAGGAGAGTTGGTCTACCGTGACAATTTTCCCCTGGTGAGGGAAACAAATGACACGGAAGAGGGATGAAGCCACGGCACGCATGGCATACGTCCAACTCTGGTGCAGAAGGAGTTTGTAAGTAAGATTTGCGTCAACGACCTCAACTTCTACTTTAATGGTTTTCCCTTCTAAAGTGATCAACAATCATTGAAGAATACCATAGGGACAAGATTCTCTCCCATCAAAGGCTTCCAGTGTCGTAGGAGACTGGCTCAGATTCGGAGACCCAATCGCTTTCCAACAAGCAATAGACATGATGCAAGTTGACGCGCCCTCATCAATAACTGTACGATGGATCGTTTTTGATTTGATGATGACTTGTATGAGAAAATCGATCTGATGAGGCAGCGTTGGGACATGGCTCGCGAGATCAAAGGTAATCAGATCCGAATCTACCGGGTCGATGCCACCGATGGCTGATAGTAGGGACTTCCTCTGAGGGGGGAAGCTCTGGAGAAGTTCTAAGGTGGACATAGCCAACGGAGCCTGCGCTAAGTCCTCATCTATGATGTAGTGCTGAGCAGCATGAGCATTTGGGTTGTAAGATGATCTCCGGAGTACTCCTTTGGGAGGGGGTCGGATTGCTGTCTCAGTACTTGGTCTCTCGATATGGAGCGGACCAGAGTTGGACGAAGGAGCGCTTGAGGGAACCTCGGGCTTCTTCCTAGCGAATGATGGATACTCCTTTGTTCGAGTCATTACATGAACGGGAATGGATCCAGCCATGAAGACTTGGGAACCAAAGGGAGAAGAAGATGAAGATGGATCAGCCACCATTTGAGTCTGTTGAGAGGGGAAAGGTTCTTTAAGAACCGCAGGAATCCTAGGAGCACCTTTCAACAAACGACTAACCTCGGTCTGCCTTGGGCAGTCTTTAGTGTAGTGATCCTCATCACAGATCAGACAAGGATATTTGGGTTTGCGCTTAGCTCCTTCGTCGGATGGAGGTTTGGAGGAATCCTGTTTAGGTTGCTCAGACTTATTCTTTGCTTTCCCCTTTTTCTTTCCTTTCAAGGCCTTACCCACCGTGGTGGACTGGACGACATTAACCTCGAAAGTACTTCCAGAATTTGAACCACCGTGAGAAGCGTTTTCACTAGAGGCATTGGATTTTTGCTTCCCAGGGTTCGAGGATGATTTTTTGGACGATGGATTTACAAAGCCAATAACTCCATCAATAGATGGCTTTGGTGGAGCCTTGGATGTACCGGGTCTCAGGGAATCAGGAAAATACTCATATAAAGTACCTGACTGAGAGTAAACTAAGTCAAGGTACTGAGCAAGCGCGATCACTTTCTCTTCAGTCACACAGGCTCCCATAGCAATGTCCCGTACAATCTTAGGGACAAGGAAGTTGTGAACCAATCAGTGAGGAGTTGATCAAGAACTAAAAACTTGATCAACCGACGACGCCTCCTCCATTCATGTATATGATCATAGATGTGCGTAGTCATATCCTGCTTGAGAGACGTAAGGAGATGGGTCCCTGTCTCGTACTGAATGGGTAACTGAAAATGAGTGAGGAATGCCATAGCCAATGAATTGAAATCTTGAAAAGGCCCATGGGTCAATTCAATGTACCATTTAGCAGCGGAGCTGGTGAGAGTCCTTTGAAACAGGCGAAGTCGAACCGAATCATCAAGCCATGAATTGGACGAACACCATAGGTGATAAGTCATTACATGGGCTTGAGGATCCTCTCCAACTTTGTCGTCGAATTTGGGACAGTTGCCGGGTATCTTAGTTGGAACTGGTGACCATTGTGGATTATGCAAAATAGGATCATTTGTTAACTTCGACACATCCGGTAGTTCCAACGTCGCTAGAAATGGTAGCTGCGGGTTGAAGGACATCTGCGAATATGAGGTAGGGCCAGAGTCCATCCTGTTGTTGGTTGCCCCCATTGACCTTGTCCAGACAAACCAGGTCCAAAAGGACCTTGTCCATAGGAAATTTGTCCATAAGGGTTATATCCATAACCGGATGGCTGATTCTGGTTCTGCCCCCTAGCGCCCCATTGGTTACCATACTGTCCTGCAGGAGCAACATTGGGTTGCTGATAATTTTGATAAGGGGTGGCCTGCGGCTATTGGTAATTTTGATACAGGGCAAATTGATTTTTCCCCTGGGGTTGCTGGTATCCATACGGTTTCTGGGCTCCATATTGAGCCTGGGAACCAGGCAACATTTGATAAGAAGGTTGGGATTGGTACCCACCTTGTGGCTGGAGACCAGTTTGATTCTGGGGTTGGTAACCGGGTTGAGCTTGAGAAGCAGGAAACATCTGCATGCCTGGTTGAGCCACCCCAGAAAGATATCCTTGCGAAGATTGAGGTTGGGCCATCTGGCCGGAAGGTTGTCCTGGCTGGATCTGAGACGGACCTACTTTCCCAGAAGGTTGGACTTGCTGGGTGTTTTGTTGTCCTTGCACAACCGAAGGTTGTCCTTGTAGACCAGACGGCTGACTAGGCTGAGCAGTGGGCTGACCTTGCTGCATGTAAGGCTGGCCACCTTGCCCAGAAGGGTATCCTTGCTGGTTTCCAGGTTTTCCTTGCTGCGTGTAAGGTTGTCCTGGATTCCCATAGGGTTGACCCGAAGGGTATCCCTGTTGGGGTCCAGGTTGTCCTTGTTGAGCGTAAGGTTGTCCCGGGTTTCCAGAAGGTTGCCCAAGATATGTATAAGACGGACCACTAAAGGCTGAAGGTTGTCCCTGGTAGGGTTGTCCTTACGATCCTCCAGGTTGCCCTGGATAGGTTTGGCCATAATACTACTGCCCATAATTGGGCTGCGTGTAGGATGGTTGACCTTGGTATGATGGTCCTTGAGATGGCTGCCCTTGATTTGGACAGAATTGGCCACCACCATAACCAGTGGTACCCCAAGCCACATTCAATGGAATGGTACCTTCTACAGTGGGTTGGGCTGGCAAGGAGGTATACAAATAATGATTGATAGGATCATAATAAGGGCCTTGCCTGCCTGAATTTTGGACACCATGCAATTACTGAGAATATGCCCCCCTACTGAAATGGCATTAGAAGAAGGCAGGGCACCGCTTGTAGGATGAACAACTCTGGCAGCATGTGCCAATTGCCCACTACGTACCGGACCATGAGATGGGCCGGCAACAATAGTTACGACGAAAGATGCCGTAACGGCACTAGCAACTGGAGTCAACGATGCAACACAAATGATCAGATTGGTCGGAACTAGCGTGACAGCGGTATGGTGAACTTGGGAAACAAAAGGTCCCGTAGTGGGAACAATGTTATTATCCCACATTGAAGAGGAACTCGCAGAGCTCATAGCATCCCTTAGAGATCTATAACGCGCCGACACTGTAATACCGAGAGGTGTAATAGTGTAGGGCGTGGATATAACCAGGGATGTGGCCGGGATGGGAGTCTCAATACTCGACATAACGGGTGTTCCACTCGATACAGGAGATGTGTCTTCCATATCGGAAGAAGCCATCAGGGAAAAAACACCAATAGGAGTAGAGGGAAAATCCTCTTCGAAAGGCTCCCAAACAGGGTTCCAAAACAAGTTGTAAAGCTCGTCTTCCGGGGCACGAGAGTTCAATGGTTGGACACTTGGAATAACAGGGAAAGTGTCCCCAAACCGGTGTCTCAGGAGCAGCTGAAGAAGGAGACCCTTGGTCACTCGGGATGGGAGACGGGATCGATGGATCCGCGAGGATGATCGAATCAAACAAAAATCCTAGAGAAGCTAATGATAAGAGACCCTACTCAAAACTAGCGCAAAAAAGATCTAACAAGGTAAATGTAATCATGGTCGAATAAGTTTTTAAGACATTAGGACACAACTTGACCTTTTCATGTTTTAAGAGTCGAGAAAATGACAAGAGATGACTCTAGTCGCCTTCGAATATTTAGTGAGCCCAAAGTGACAAATTCTCAATAGAGCCTTTTCTTTTAAGGAGTCCGAAAAGGATCAAAAAGTGACTACTCTGGAGAAACTAGGCAAGGGGTTTACCAGACAATCTGTAAAACTGCATATACAACTTAGCAATCATATGAAAGCCAAGGACTTTCCGTATGGCAATCAATCTTCCCGAATTTTGTGTTCGGTGCGTTACGGGCTGTAAGGCGGCAGACACGGCTTCCTGTGGATCAAGGATGATAACCTAGTGGAGTCTCCCCATATATACGCGACAGTACATGGGAGCCCAAGTCCGTACTAGACCACAGTGGAGTCACACAAGGAGGAATCAACCAACCTTAATGCGAGAACAAAAGTGACTAGGTTTAACGATGCCAGAGCACGTCTCTAGCCTAGACCTCTAGAATGTGAGCGTTATGTTCCAATGAGTTTTTAAGTTCATTCGATTTATTTTAAAGTTGATCTTGAGTTAAGTTTCGGTTTTCAGTTCCTACCGTATGTAATTTTCTCAAAATTCCTAAATGCAATCTATATGCCAAAACATGTCATTCCATTCGATGAATGCTAATTACAAAAGAGTTTAGAGAGCTTTCATGCAAACAAAACGATCACAAACAACAAAGAATTTCCCTAATGCAGCTAATGAAAATCACTAAACTTTTCTTTAAGATCACTAATTCACTAATCAAAATGAAAAGTCCTAACTTTCATTAACTATTTCAAAGCAAAAGAGATTTTATTTTTCAATCATGGCAAAATGCACTAAAGAGTTTTTGAGAAATAACGCTAACAAATTCTAACCAATACACACACGTTCAGTTCCTCAAAACACAAATCAAACATCCAAAGAATCAAAAAGGTCCCAAAGACAACAATGAGCTGTGTGATCTGGGCTCAAAGTGAGATGAAGCAGAATTCAAGTGAAGACGAAACAAATCACCTAAATAATGCAACGAAATGATTCACGACTACCAAACAATTGTAAAGGAGCAAGCAAGATAGCCTACCTTGAACCCAATGCTTATATTTGTAGAAGGGTCGTCGCTTCCATTCTTTCGCTTCATCTGGTCACAATCCTCACGATCTCTGTGAATAGACACCTGCACATGCAAAGAACAAGACAAATACAAGCATAAAATCCATGAAATGCAACTATGTATCAGTCAGAAAGGATACAACTCAAACATCATAATAAAGACACATGAGTGGAACCATAATGATAGTCGTCTATTATTATTGATAAAACAAAAGAGAATATAACCAAGTTCTGACATCAAATCCTCCTTTGGCTAGGTGAATTAGCAACACATGCCTTGCAAAGCTTGTAGGAGATGGGAATAAGCCTCTCTCTCCTTGATCACTTGGACATGGATCTCCTCCTTAGAGATTTAGCCTCATAGGGATACATAAGACCTCTTGCAAGATAAGCTTAGCAATCCTCAGACTTTGGGAGCTTGAAAAGTAGAATTATCAACTAAGAATTACCAACTAGCTTGTCAAAGGGGAAGGAACAAGCTTATATAGGGATAGGAGGAGTAGATAAGACCATCCACTTGATTCATGGGATTTTCCTTATCATTAGGAAGCTTCCATGAGAGGTGGAGAACTACTTCCCTCCTTGGGAGATACGAAGCCCAATTGAACCAATTCAAACTGGAATTAGTTTATGGATAAGGTGGAAAGAACCTTCGCAAGTTTGATGGTTAAAAACTTTACCCAACTGGGTTGGCGCTAGTGCGACTCTGAGATAGAGCACAAGTTGGCGCGCCCTCTTTGGAGGATTTACCCCATTGGCACGAGCAATACACTGTGGAATAGCGCCAATGGAGAAAGGGCTACATTTTTGGGTATTTTGTAGAAGGTGTCTTTAGGGCATATAGAGTACGTACTTTAAGGGATACAAAGCAGGTGTTTTCAAGTCATATCACTTCTCACAGGTCCCAGAATAGGTCCTCCAATGTATGGGAGAAGGGGTAACAGGGACGGTGACAAAATACTGTGTAACACCCCAAAACAATGCATTGTCATCTGTAAAGGCACCATCAAAGACATAAATAGGATTGGGGATATCTTAACTTATTAGAATTTAAATGAAAAATTGATAAGGTGTTGTCAGAAATGGTGAAGTGTGAAAACATAGCGGAAAATTATTGAGTTACTTACTCAAAGATGCGTATGGATCAAGTGGCTTGTAGTTGAAGCTGAAAATTTGGGTTAATTTGTTGAAGTTTGGATGTTGAGAAAAAATATTCAAATCATTGTAATTGACCATGTAATTGAATTTTTTGATAGGGTTTTCACTCTCCAATAATCTTTTTCATTGAACTTGACATGCCAATGTATTCTAATTGGGAACATGTGAAAAGTGCATTGTACGAGAGGAGATGTATTTCTATTAGTGGGTGTTTGTACACCGAGACTCATCAAATGTGGGGAATCTCTCCCGTAATGAATTGAAATTGCATGAAATTTCTATCCTATCAATTGACTCAATTAAAAGGGAAACAAAATTAAGAGGACTCTACCAAAGTGGACATGGTTGAGATATTCAATATATGCTCGAGGAGAAGTGAGATTGTTGTGGCAAGCACAAGAACGTGCAAGTCAAGAGACAATAGTGTAATCTTTGTGACACAATAAATTGAGATTCCTCTTAGCCAAAATTTATGAATATATACATATCAAATTCTAGGTAAATACAACAAAACACAATTCACATTACACTGATTTCATTGGAACTCTAAATTGAAAGTAATCCAACTTTCATTAATCAATTAATCTTACCAAAATTATTAATTACTAAGCCATAGAACAGAGGATGATCACTATTGAGTTTTGCTCAAATTTTCAACTATAGATAAGGTATGGTTTTCATTTTTAAGGCATGTAGAGATAAACTATTGGATTTTTACTGGTTATTATCATTTGGTATGGTAGTTTAAAGTGCATTCAGCAACACCACTAAAATTCTATGAGCAGAATCATAAACTTCAACTGCAAATCACATGGGAATGAACCACCAAGTTCTTAAATTTATAGTATGCACATGGGAATGGGACATCATGTTTGTCATCTTTGGAAAATTAGGGTTATTATTTTCTGATCAATGAAGACACGTTGCAGATAGTCAAGGTCTTATCATAGGCCTAGATGAGTCTATAAACTCCACTTTGTGTAGTAAAAACATGTGCAAAAGCGATAAGCTAACACACTCTACACATGGCATCGCATGTAGTATACCTAGGGGGGATAGTTTGTGGTCCCTTACATGATACAGGTTAACCAATTTATTTGTTGCTATGGCCCATCCCATTATTACATTATTCCCTTGGGTACCTCCCTCTGTACCCCATACTATCCCCCTAGGTATACTACATCGAAGTCCGGAAAAGAATCGATTCAAATTTTTTTGCATATTCTGAAGTGGGATTCTGCACATTGAATTCATCTTCAAGATATTTGGAATTTCTAATACTATGAGAGAGGAGGAATTCCTAAACAATATTACTTCTCTATGTTTCCTTCGACTTTGGAAAGGATTTGCATTTAGACGGACGACATGATCTAATCTAGAGCGATAATCAATCCTATAACAAAATCTTGATCGTAGTCATGCCTCACTATCAGATTGAAAACATCTCCTCCCAAGCTTATATCTGATCTAACCTACTTTGGCTTCACCTTCAAAACAAAAAATATTTTCAGAACTTGGCATGGATGCAGTCCAATGAATTACTCTGAGCATACACATTCAATGTAAGAAGACTTAAGGGAACATACAACCCTCTATGACAACCTTGTTAGAGTTGTTCAGAAGATTGAAGCAATATTTGACATAATGGTAATTTGGAGGTAGTCATTGTAATGAGAATGGAGACATTGTAGTTTGGTGATTGAACTAACATCCACATTGAACCCAACCCTAGCACCATCACCGACAATGGCCCTGGTCTTTGAAAATCTGACAACCTTTCTATCAATAACTAGTTGTCCAATACTTTCTTGAGTCTCTTGGAATCTAGCAACCTTCTTAAAATTCTACAAGTAGAACTAAACAACACAAGTAAATGTATTAGAATAGTTGCAACATCTAATACTACATTCTCTTCTCTCCCAAATAAAATCCTCACCGACTTGATAATTGATGATAATAAAGAATTATTGCTTGCCCATTGCTTTTCGAAGTTGTACACATTGACAATTTCCAGGACATTAATAGCCACGCCAACACAATGGTGGGGTTATGACTGTGTCCTTTGGTTTTGTGACCACACCAATAATTAGTGTTGTGCATGTTACAAATCCCATGGAACTTTACACAAGACTGATCTTTAGGAGTGTAAGATAATAATCAGAAAACTGTTCCTTTAGTAAATATATAAAGAACCTTCTGCATTTAGGATTCATAAATCATGTAAGTCATGCATAAAATATAGTTACCTCTTCCTCGACAAAAAGTGTTTCCACCTACACCTACACTAGGAGCTAGGTAATACTATGTATTTTAACATGTTCTTAAAATAACTTGTTTTCATTCACTTGTGATAATATTTTTTTTAAGTAAATTATTTATCTTCACCTATACATTGTTGTTTAGATTTCTGAATAATGAATATGTATTTCAACATGTTCTTAAAATAACTTGTTTTTATTCACTTGTGATGATATGTTTTTTAAGTAAATCATTTATCTTAACCTATACATTTTTATTTAGATTTGTAAATAATGAATATTTGCATACCTTTGGGTCCATTTGTGGCTAAGCCAATGGATATTGGTCTTCAAAGCATTGCATAATGAACCCTAAAATGATACAATATTTAATCTCAAACCTCAACCTCGAAAATGGTAGTTCCTTATTGTTAGATCATAAATGGATTTGAGTTGGTAGTTCCTTATTGTTAGATAATAATTGGATTTTAGTTTTCACTCATTTACATTTGATTAGTCAAGGTAGTATTTTTATTGGAAATGACTTAGAAAAAATAATGCCTAGAGAATAGTTACTTCACGTTAGTGGTATACGTATACGATTGATCATATTCATAGCATTGTCCATAATGTTAGAGTTATGATAATAACCCAAAATTTGTGCTTTCAGTGATTTTTTAAATAACCACGCCGATTTTTCGCTCAGAATTCATGTAATTCACGACCATTAAGGTATTTTTAAACAACCTCCCCCATTTTTCACTTAGAATTCATGTAATTCATGACCATTAAGGTACAGACATGTTCTTAATATTTATTTAGATTCAATTGTCTGATATGTAGTAATATGCTTTTGAAGTAACTTATTTTTGTTTATATTGAGTTATATGTAGTTCTTTTAATTTGAAAATAATTAAAGTAGTAATACACGTTTGAAGTAACTTATTTTTGTTTATATTGAGTTATATGTGGTTCTTTTAATTTGGAAATAATGAATACATTTCAGATTGTGGGGTCCATTTGTGATGGCACCATCAAATCTAAACGATCCAATAATCAATACCAATACTCAAACTTGACAAAGGTATTTTCAAGTGATGGCACCATCAAATCTAAATGATCCAACAATCATTAACAATACTCAAACTCAAATAAGGTATTTTTTTGTTAGATGATAAATAAATTAGAGTTTGAAAAATCATCTTGTGAAGTCTCTAATATGTCCAAATTGATGATTTCTTAGAAAAAGAGGCTTTTGTAGACACTGAATCCAAGTGATAAAATGGATTTCACCATTTCAACTTCCAACCTCCTTCATTTGTCACTTAGAAATCAACCTGCACTATGCTTACTATGAATCTTTAAACAACCCCCTCCATTTGTCACTTAGAATTCATATAATTCATGCAGAAAATTGACCTACCTCTTCCTTAGAATTCATGTAATTTTTTTCTTATACGAGGAGTTATGTAAGCCCATGTTTTGATGATATATGTTTTTAAGTAAATTATTTATTTATCTTCAGTCATCCATAGTTTTTTTCTTGTACGAGGAGTTGTGTAAGCCCATGTTTTGATGTTATAATTCCTTGTTTTGATGTTATATTAAACTGTCTCATATGTCGTAATATGTTTTTAAGTAACTTATTTTATTTATCTTGAGATATCCATAGTTTTTTTCCTGTAGTAAGCCCATGTTTTTATGTTTTGTAAGCCCATGTTTTGATGTTATAAGCCCTTATTTTGATGTTATATTAAACCGTCTGATATGTGGTAATATGTTTTTAAGTAACTTATTTTATTTATCTTGAGTTAATATGTTTTTGAGTAAATTATTTTATTTATCTTGAGTTATCCATGTTTTGATGTTATATTAAACTCTCTGATATGTAGTAATATGTTTTAAGTAGCTTATTTTGTTTATCTTTATTATATGTTGTTCTTTTAATTTGGAAATGAATGATGAATATATTTCATATTGTTGGGTTCATTAATGGCACCATCAATAAGGATCCAACAATCAATCTCGATACTCAACCTCGCCATAGGAACACCATGAGAGCCGAGAATATGATCCCCATAACTATTCTAAACAAATCTCTAATCACATAAATTGACAATATTGAATGTAGTGTAATGATGCTCTCATTTCATAGTTCCTAACAAAACTTTCATTGGCCCATTACCTCTGTGCAAAATTAATGCACTTGATGTTATGATTATTAGAATTGGAAAGGGGTTCACGGGATGACAACAACCCATCTCAATAAACCTTGAAAATTCAAACATATGATCTTAAGAACCCTTATGCACCTACTATATGAATCTTGGTTTCCATGTATGCGTAACCCATTCTTATACCACTAATCTAGCCCTTAGGGGAGGCCCCCAATATCTGAAAATTTGGAATGGCACAAAGAGAGGATAACACATAGTAAACAAAACCACAAATAAACTTCTATTAAAATAGAGAAAGAATGTAAAAGCTATGTTGTGATGGATAATCTATCCATTTACAAAATGTGACTTGTTACTTATATAATTTTTTAGTTACAATATGACAGGTAAATACAATTTGTAGGTAAATACCAGGGGTGAATTAATGACATGGGTGGATGCCACTTACAATACCATGGGTAAATTCCATGGGTAGATAAATACCATGGTTGAATGAATACCATGGGTGGATGCCACTTGCAATTCAGATCACTATGATCCCACCCTATCAAATGAACCCTTAATCTCCCAAAAACATATAAACATAAAAAACTCTAACTTGGAAGCATATTTTTAATCACCCTTTATATAACTCCTCCTTTCCATGAAATTTCCTATAGCAACAACACATTTAGTCTATATTTCTTCACACCCTTTCCTAGTGCCAGTCATTTATACCCAACCTATTAAAATTAAAGTAAAAATAAATCATTTATGCATCGCAATCAGGGTGTTTATCACTGTAGAAATTTGTTTACCTTCCTATGTTTACTAACAATAATATTTAAAGTAGTAATAAATTATTATTTTTTAATGGTTGATTTCCTTCACTACTTTACCACTAGATGAATAGGTAGCTCCTAACACAATCCATCATAGTGCCTCTCATATTTTATCATGGGAAAATATTATAGGTATCTTATCCTCAATTTATATGGGTGAACCAGTATTCAAATATGACCTCCCATCAAATATTACTCTCATTCATATATAACTACTTTCCAAACAAGATAAAACCATCACTGAGACCCTTCTATATCCCCTCTAACATTGTGATTACCTAGATCCAATCCGATTTATTCCTTAAAATATTGCAAAAAATTGTGTAGGAAGAAACAAGTTGGTAGGGTAATTGTTATTAGAAATCTTATTTGACATAAAGCCTTACCTTGAAACATAAAAGAGTGTTTATGTCTCACTAAAAAATTACTCAGTATTAGAGGTTTCCTCTTCTGACCTACTAGTTCATTGATCACCTCCTTTATAAAACTTCCTCATTGAATCCTATCTCTTGGATATAATTCTTGAGGGCATATTAAACATCAAATTTGGTGTACTCATTATCATCTCATTTTGGATCTAGCCATCCATCCCCCTTCAATATAATTAATCCCTTTCAATTATTCTTTGCATCTATGTCTATATTTATCTTTCTTGGGCCAATAATACAACTACAATCCCCCTTTCCTTGATTGGAATAACTTCTTTCAAAACTTAATTAGCATTCCTCGACTAGATGACCACATGTCTAGTATTCATGACACCTAAATAGAATAACTGCATAATATAACCCGTGGAAATGATGAAAAGAACCATATTTAAATTGTATCTCTTATTATGATATTGACCTCACATCAAGGAATATTATAATTATATCCATAACCATTAATCCTATCTTCTAAAAATAAATATCCATGATGATAAAATCGCCTAATTGTTTTCCAATATCTAAAATTATTTGAAGTGATCAAAAATATATTGGTAAACTAGGAATATGAACCTAAATATTATTTTTTTAAACACTTTCCTATTGAGAACCAAAGTGATGTTTCCAAGGTTCCATGACTATGAGTTTCAAATCTAAGCACCACCCTCCCTTTTCTAATTCATGCGAATTTAGGGAAATTTTGAGGTAAAAATTGGGCCTAAAAAAAAACATTTACTAACAATATTAACTTTTAAAGACCCAATAAGGTTCAAGATGATGATGTTATCCAAGGGTAATGTAACAACCCTAGTAAAAAATTCCATGTTTTAAAGTTAATAAAGAAAAAAATAATATTAAAGTATATATATATATATATATATATATATATATATAGATAGATAGATAGATATATAATGGGGATGAAATCATCCAACATGGAAGCAATAATTATGGAAATAGTCAACATATAATAGGTACAGTTTATGCATATAATTATAGCATGTAGACTTATTAAAATGAATACAAAGCGTATAATTCCAAAAATCAATAGTTTAGATATTTAAATGAATAAAGGAATAAAGTCTTAGCACTACAGTTAAATATATATTAACCCTCTCTATGACCCCTTTTAAACTATATGTGAACTAAAGACTTTGAATAATTGATGCTCACCTACTGAACAATGTGTCTAAGAAATAAGCAATGACAAAGACCGAATATCTCTTACGAGTACAAGGATCATGATCCTTAGTTGTACTAGGAAGGACCATTGTTTAAATATCCAGATATAATATAGACACCAAAGCAAGGTTTACCAAACTTATAGAATGTCAGAGTCTTCATGAAAGTACCATGAATTTAATGTGCTAATGACATAGGGGATAAAGATAATATTACTATCCATATTTATATAAAAATAAAACTGTCAGAAATTTAGGTATGTTACACTAGGTTATGAACAACATTGAAATATTTTTATGTTATTTATAAATTTCATGTGTCAATTTGATTTAAAGCATGGAAAGAGTTACAAACATGCTTCATATTGGATTGTAAAAAGTGCAACAAATGGAACACACACACACACACACAAATATATATATATATATATATATATATATATATATATTATATATATAGATAGAGAGAGAAGATGAGATATAGATATATATAGAGATAGATATGTTATGACTAAATTCTTCTAGAGAACCTCAAAAGGAATAAAATGAAATAAAAGTTATTTGTAGAACTTTAAGTGTTGACATCTTTTAAAATTCAATAATACTTATTTCAATAATATTTGAGTTTTTTAATTGAACATTAGGATACAAGGAAAGGATTTAAATACTTCGATAGCCAATTAAATTTAAGAAAGCTCATAACATTATATAGAATTATAGAAATGTTATCATATATTATTTTTTGGTATATTAAATTCCAATACATGTAAATTATATCATGTTATTACAAAGCTCTTCTAGATAATATGAAAAGAAATAAAATTGAATAAAACTTATTTGTGGTGTATGAGACATCTTTTAAAATTAAATAAAACTTATTTCAATTCTATTTGTGTTTTTTAATTGAACCTTAAGATAAGGAATTGGTTTAAATACTTGCAAGAGTTAACCATGCAATGGTATATGGGTGGGTGGAAAAAATTTCCATATGTAGATTTTTTATTATAATATGGTCGACTTTAGAATTCAAATGATTTATTCTTAAAATCATTGTAATAGCATACATCGATTGCACTAAATTCACTTTAAAGAAGTCAATATGAAGCATATTTGTAATTCTTTCTATGCTTAATATAAAATTGATAAATTATATATATTTTACTGACTTGCATCATGTAATAAGATTGTAAGGTTTTTGATAGTTTACAAGACATCTTTTAAAATTGAATAAAAAATAAATTTCAATATTCTTTTTTTTTTAAATGAACCTTGAGATAACGAATTGATTGAAATACTTGGATAGCCAAGTAAATTTATTATAGTTCATAAAATTATATAAAATTATAGAAACATATAATTAATTGTTTAAATTAACATACAATGATTGCACTAAAAGACACTTTCTTAAGTCGATGTGAAACGTATTGGTAATTATTTCTATGTTCAATACTAAACTAATGTACATGATGTATTTTAGTTCATTTTAAGTATTAAAGTGACTTGGATCATAATACTAAGAATGTACTTATTTTCTTAGTCTATGAAACTAGAAATCAAAATTGTTATCATGTAATAATTTACTTCTTGAATGTTCTTAATTGAAGGCCTTAAGATAATGAATTGATTGAAATATTTGGACAAACTAGTGAATTTAGAACATTTCATACAATTACATAAATTTATAGAAACATATCACTAATTGTTTTTTGGTATATTAAATTAAAATTTACATATGACTACTTGCACTTGTATATGACATCAAAAGAAATAAAATTGAATAAAACTTATTTGTATTCTTTACCAGACATCTTTTAAAATTAAATTTAAAACTTGAATTTCAATCTTATAATTTTTTTTTTTTAACTGAACAATGATATATGTTAGTTCATTTTAGGTATCAAGTGACTTGCATCATAGTAATATAACACTTATTTTCCTAGTCTATGAAACTAGAAATAACAGTTGTTAATTTCTTTAATAAAGGGTATACTATTTAGAATTTTTTTCTTAAACTACTGAAATAATAAAATAGATCCATAAACTGAAATTTAATGAACATCCACAAACAAGATTAATAAAAATCCATAAACTAAAATATAATGAATATATAAATAATTTTGTCCATATGAAAATATATAAAATATATCCATAAATTGTCCTTGTATGAAAATATATATTTTTTGTACATATCACATGTGAATGTTCCCTATGAAATGGGCTTGAAAATATAAAAACTATACACTCTACAACCTTTCATTAGAACTCCTATGTGAGTTCCACTACCAAAAGAAAGATTCCATAATCCATTATTGCGATATAAAACATTCAAATTCAAATTAATTAGATCATTATTTGTTCAAAATAAACAATATATAAATAAATGATTGTGAACCACATTTAATTACATATGAATATACTATTCTCATTCATGTCCAAATGCAATTCAATTATGATGGGGGTCTAATCAATCTGATTTTGGTGTTCTCATGCATGTGGCTCAATGATTAGGTAGAGGTGATTCACTCAATGAACCTCTCACATATCACGTGTGTGTGGCATATTAAACAATACCCTTAATTTGAATATGTATTAGAAAATACCACTAAAAATCACATTATTTAACCCCTACCAATATGAATCCAATACACCTTCCCAAAAACCCTACTTTCACTAGATATGATAGGTATCCATTTTCTTCATTAACATTTTTTATATCCCTTTACATCTTTTAATTAACTTTGAGCTCCATCTTTTATACCCGCCAAAAACTCTTTAACCCCTATATATCCCCCAATATAAACTAATGTATATGATGTATTTTAGTTCATTTTAAGTATTAAAGTGACTTCCATCATAGTATTAAAGTTGTACTTATTATCTTTTTCTATGAAATTAGAAATAAAAATTGTTATTATGTAAAATTTTACTTCATGAATGTTCTTAATTGAAGGTCATAAGATAATGAATTGATTGAAATATTTGGACAACCTACTGAATTTAACAGAGTGAATAAAAATATAGAAACATATCATTAATTGTTTTTTGGTATATTAAATTCCAATTTTCGTATGACTTACATCATGTTATAACTAATTTCTCTTGTACATGACCTCCAAAGAAATAAAATTGAATACAAATTATTTGAATTATTTACGAGACATCTTTTAAAATTGAATTTAAAACTTAAAATTCAATCCTATAATTTGTATTTTTTAATTGAACCATGATATATTTTAGTTCATTTCAAGTATCAAAGTGACTTGCATAATAGTAATATTATATTTATTTTCTTAGTTTACGAACTAGAAGTAAAAGTTGTTAATTGTTTTAATAAAGGTTATATTATATAGAATTTTTTTTAAACTAGTGAAATAATCAAATAGATCCATAAACTGAAATTTAATGAACATCCATAAACATGATTGATAAACATCCATAAATTGAAATAATTAATATATCAATAAATTTTCCATATGGAAATATATAAACATATATCCATAAGTTGTCCATGCATGAAAATATACATTTTTTGTACATATCACATGTGAATGTGTCGTATGGAATGGGCATGAAAATATAAAAACTATCCACTCTAGAACCTTTCATTAGAGCTCCTATGTGAGTTCCACTACCAAAAGTTTTGGTCGATAATCCGGTACTGCAATATAAAACATTCAAATTCAAATTAACTAGATCATAATTTGTACAAAATAAACAATATGTAAATAAATGATTTTGAATGACATTTAATTACATGTGAATCTTCTAATCTCATTCGAGTCCTAATGAAATTCACGTAGGATGTGTGTTTGTCAATCTAGTTTTGGTGTTCCAATTCATGTGACTCAACAATTAGGAAAAGGGGCTTCACTCAATGAATCTCCGACATATCAAATGTGTTTGAGGGATATTAAACAATGCCCTTAATTTAGATACGTATTACAAACTACCTCTAAAATTCACATTATTTAACCCCCTTCCAATACGAACCCAATACACCTTCCCAATTTAAGAAAGCCCTACTTTCACTAGATATCATAGATATCCATTTTTTCGTTAACAATTTTTATACCCCATTATATGTTTCATAAGTTTGAGCTCCATTTCTTATGCTTGTTAATATAAAAACCCTTTAACCCCTATATATCCCCCAATATATTATGTTGTTTTTTCCTCAATAAATATCCCCCAATATGAATGCATGTGGTATGGTATTTCTCCCCTAGTGAAGCCCGCGTGTGATTGGGGCATGATTCGATGGACCCACATCATGAATGGGGATTTACCCAACATTCCTCTCATTCATCCAAATAATTGCAACATTGACACCACTCTGCATATGGGTCTATGTACATAATGGAAAATAAAAATTATAATTAGTATGCGAATTAATTAGCACATGTATATAACTTAAAAAAATAAAATGTCAAAATGTTAGGAATATTATGTAGGAAAATCCCCTCTGTAGACAAAGGCGATCCCTCTAGCGCAATGAGTGGGTCTAGAAACAAACTAAAGAAACTAGCATACACTTTCCTAGTTTATTTTTAACAAATGGAGAGAGAAGGAGAAACCTACCTTGCTCTAATGCTAATCGCTCGATCCTTGGAGATGGCTTTGAATATTTCACTCTAGGCCTCTCTCCTTAATCATTCTTCACATCCAGCTACCTGCAAGGAAGATCAAAGTACTATGCAAGGCAGAAGAGCATATATGGTCTACATCAAACATAAGCTACTTAACATATCAAGGAACATTAATCTAATGACATAAAAATTTACACAATTATGAAAAGTGAACATCAAATGTATATATTAATAAGTTAAAAAGGGAAGTATATAACCTATGCCTTGATGTTCGAGACCTCCATTTGGTGGATGTCCAAGTCCTAGAAAATACTCTTCAAATGCTCCTTCTCCATGCTAGAATGGGTAGCATGTTAGCATAATCTCAACATAGGGATGCAACAATTAATGACCAACCATTTGGAGATGGAAGGGTGTGAGTTTATAGGAAAGGAGAGGGAGTTAGGATTCCAAAAAGGAGGGAGGAAGGTCCACATATCAAGGGGAAAGCCGATGATGATAATATCAATAAGCCCGAATGAGAGAGCTCAACCATATCAACAACAACCAATATGCAGCTGGTTGTTACCGAAGGTTCTTGTGGGTGAAGATTCTCCTCTAGTTTAAGAAAACTTGCGAGAAGAGGTTCAACATGAGTTTTCCTATGAAAACCCATGCTAGGAGTGTGAATGTATATCTGAGCAACCTTCCATCAGCACGGGCAGGTAGTGGACCAAAATGCGTTGACGCCAAAATTAGCGTTTTTAGGAAACCTTCTTCAGAATGAATTAAGGGCATACTTCCTTTGATTCTTTAGGGAGGTTTTGGTCGTATATCGTGATGGATATGTTGCACAATAATCAACGTTTTGGCACTTAGGGATATGGATAGCATGTGTAGAGGAGGTGTGAAAAAATATTGTGTAATAAGGAACAAAAATGTTTACCTGAACATGAGTGTCCTGAAGCACTAGAGGTGGACGTGGAGGTGGATGTGGAGGAGAAATTAGAATCCATCGAAACATACACTAGTGGAGGCTACCTTGGCTAATCAACTACCCCCTTAGATAACCTCAAAACCTCATCCATGTAGCCAAGATGTGTCTACATGTTATAACATACTTATTAATATAAATGTAATCTAATATGAACATATTAATTAATATAAATAATATATAATTTGACAATAAGAGTCAAAATTTTTATATATATGTACCTGGCCTCGGTCATGTGGTTCGTGCAACCTCCAAGTTTGACAGATGGCATCACGACACATACTTGTATATGAAAAGTGATGGTAAGCAGGTAGACTCTTGATATATGAATCCTCATATTATGGAACTGGTACATAAGGAGGAAATGATGGTGGTCCACTCATCTCTCCACACAATGTGAAATGCACATTGGTCGACGTTGTCTACATGCTATGTGAAATGGTATACCTAGTCTCAACACTAAGCTGGGTTGACTCCTCTAGCTCTGTTAGTGGTAATACGCCTTTCTTCTTACGTATATATTCTTTATTTCGAATGAACATTTATATTTTTGATGGCTAGTAAGCCATAGTGAACTCAATTTGAGATAAGTATGGTGATGTAATAAATTTTAATTATAAAAATAAACATGATATCTTCTTAGGAAAGAACACTTGAGTTAATGAGATCATTACCCAAATCCTTGAACTAATATCGATGGCTGAGATGAATACAAAGTTCCCTAAAATTACTCCTAAAAAATAACTAGGGGTTACATGATTAGGTTTAATATGATTGGAAGGAAAAATCTATTAAATCATTGAAGTGTGGAAATAACACTTAGTAAGGGTGAATAAAGCATCACAAGAGAAATGGGGGGATTTAATGGAAAAGGGAAGATTCTTTTCCGAAAAATAAGAAAAGGACCTAGGCTATTGGGTTAGCAGACCCTAGAAAGTGGGGCACTGATAAGGAAAGTTTGTTAGGGTAGTAAGACATAAAAATAAATTGCCCATTATCACAAGAGGTTATTGATGCTAGGGTAATAAGATCTCAGCTCGGGGGAGAAATTGTGGTTAAAGGTTTGTTGTTGGGTGGAAAATTGTTCGTCCCAAGAAGATGGAGTTGGTTACCCTTATATTTTCTGGTTGTTTTTTATTTAAAATATTATTTTTTTTATCCTATGCATTACGTGTTTTGAAATTCGATTTGTTTAATGAAAATTGAATATTTTGTTGCGTAATATAACTATGTTTATAATGAATAGTTTTTTTGCGTGCTATATGCATGTGTAGAGCTGAAATTTTTGTTGCACACTGAACTGTAGAAGTAGTTATGACACGAATAATAACAACTTAAACAGGTTGTATATAATTGCATATATATATATCTATATATATATTAATATATATATTATATATATATTTATATATATTATATTATATATACTATTATATTATATATATATATATATATATATATATATATATATATATATATATATATATAATATATATATATATGTTGTATATCTATATACACACACACACACATATATATATAATACGTTATGCTTGGGGCCTTTACGCCCATGGGAATTATAAATACTCAGTGATTATTAGGTGTATTACATGTGAGTTAGTGGGTAATTTATAGGTGAATCTCTATATATGTATACGCGGGACAGTTAATTGCTAACCCTAATTAACTTTACCTGTGATTAGATGTGCTAACTAGAATTCACAGGTAAGAGAGGAATATTTTTAACAATGAGTTTAAATTCCCAAGGTTAACTAATTCTAGAGGATAAGAGTACCCGAACATCTCGACAACCTGGAGGAAATCTATCATGGGGTTATTTAAACTAGATCTAGGTAAAAGATTTATGCTCGCAACTTCACAAAACTGTGTGGTCTATGTAAGGGCATGGTGAAAGTGTACCATGGTATGAACTAGGTGGAAAACTTTGTAATAATATATTTCATTTATGTAGGGAATTAAAATAATGAATTTTAAATAGACACATTCAAATGGTTAGAATGATTATATGAAACCATTAGTATCAAACTTTTAAAACGGTAAGGAAATTAGGGAGACTCAGGGACAGAATTATGAGATGTTCACCCAACCTACATGCAAAGGATGCAAAAATCCTAGCATAAATTATTGCAGGAGATGAATAACACAGTCTGAGATCAAGTTATCGTCAAGTGGAAATTCGAATCCATATAGAAAAAAAATGTAAACCAAATTTCGATAAATTAACATCATCAATATATATTATGATATATCATTTACGTGGAGAAATTAAGTTGTTCAATCATCCCTTTATTATTGCATAAGTCAAAACTCCATAGAGGAAACAAAACAAGTTGAATGTTGCTTGCTAAATGAACACAGTCAATTTCTCTGGCACTCAACAATTCTCTTTAATATCAAATGCAATAACACATAGGTAATGAAATTTTAAATCAGTACATTATTAGGAATATTTATGGTTATTTCTAAATGGATTCAAGCAAATATTGAAATTGAACAACAAGATTAATCACTCTTTAGTAATGCATGAATTGAATAAGCTCTGCAAGTTAAAATAAACGGGTGAAATTGGAAGGTATCAATTTGTAATAAAGTAACTATGCTTACTAGTCTCATGCCAAATTGGGGATTGTGTCCCTTAATTCTACCATAAATAATTTCACAATGGTATAGTCTCATTGTAGCAAAGTTTTTACTTGAGCACGTTCATTACTAATCAATCCTATTCCTTCCTCCCCATCAAGGAAAGCATAGGAGCAATGAAGCACATCATGTTTTCCTATGTCATGTTGTACCTTCAAGAAGTGAAAGATTTTGATCGACATTTTATTAGAAGTACTAATATTCTAGTGAAGTCACCTCAGTAAACTCAAATCTTGGCTCTCTCAAGAAAAAAAATGGTTCTCCTAAAAGACCTAAAGCTATCTTCTGTAGTAAAGCTTTTTTTGGATAACTTACATGTGGCACTACTCTAGGTATAACAACTCATCATATACAACTCAACATCATTCATGACCTTTTTACAAGGGGTAGAAGCTTGCGTAAAATTATGATAGTATTGCAGTCTTGTCCACAAACAAAGTTGTGAACAAGATAGTCAAATAACTTACCTTTTGAAGAATTATCTATTATGAAGATTCTATAGGGATCTTTAGTTATAAACAAAATTTTTGTAGATTTTTGATAAGAGATGCAACACACCTGAATATTCCATGTTGAAGAACATTTAAGATAAAGAAGTTCATGGCACTGTGGAATAGTCTCTTTTGAGACAACTCTCACCTTGAAATCAAAGGTGCCTTGAAGAAGTATACTCAGGGCACCCTGATTTTGATATCTGAATCTTATGTAGAATAGTGTTATCAACACATGTATCCAAAAGATCTTTCCTCACTATGGATCACCTGCCTCATCACTTAAGGCCAGATGAACACCTTAAGAGGAAGCCATAAAATCCTTGGATTAATAACAGGCCAAAGATGATTGAATTCTCGATATTCAAAGGGAACTATGAAGTTTGGATACAAGTATTGATGTTGTCAATCCAACAATATGATGATCCTCTCCTTCACCAATCATATGCCTTGATTTGAAGACAATTTATGGATAGCTACTCATTAATATAGTATGATGTACACTGTAGAGAGTTGTTGATATGATAGTATGAGAAATGGTACGAACTCATATAAGTTTTTTGTATCTTGAGGCTAACCTTTACTTCTTGAACAAATCAAAAGCTGAAGTCTGAAAGTGCCATTAAAGCAGAATTTACCAACTGTAAGCATAAAGCCATTTAAGGAGACTCTTTAGAGAGCAATTTGTGCACAATATCATTATATATTACAGAAGAAGATTTCAAGAATCTAGTATTTCACATACCGCTTCATATGGTACAACAAAGGACATTCCTGTCTTAAGACATGTTTGAGTGGACAAATCTCATGATGATACCTTAAAAATCGATGATACCTCCAAGTTAGCTTTGACCAGCTGACTAAAATCATTATTTTCCTCATTTTCCCATTATTGCTCATTTTTCCTAGAATTTTCAGAAGGGTCCTTCTGTTGGCACTGACTCCTGGAAGCTATAGGTTTTAAGTATTTATCTAGTATTTCAAAATTTTCACATGATCTCATATTTGATTTTAAACATTGAATCTTGATATTTTATATTCATGCATCACCCATGGTCAATGAAAATTTAGAATTTTATATATGGATGGATGATGAGGGTAATAGATAGTAGATACAATCATTGGATCACAATTATACCATGTACATTGTATAATTTATTGTTTTCTTTGGATATGTTAATTTTGCATTATATTCAATGTATTTGCATTAAATCAGTGTAATATCACATGTATAATCTAAAAAAGAAAATATTTTCTTGAAAATCTATAGTTTATTCTTTCTGGTGCAGAGTCCTTTCCAAGTTGATTCACAAGTATTTATCAAGTCCTGAGTTGAGTTTGACTCTCACACCAAAAGGAGTCCTATCCCAACTCAAGCCTGGAAACTGTGGCTTCCTCCTATCATAAGAATTCATGAATTAATAACAAACTTTGTATGTTAGATATTTTCCAATAAGCTACTAAACTTGCCTCAATTCCAATTAAGTGTTTTTAATAATTTCCTAAATCGCAAAGCCTATTGGTCTGTTGATGCTCACTACCCATCATGGCCTTATTTGAATAAGCCATTATTCTGTTGAAGTTATAAAAACAAAAGGTGTATGGGAAATTCTTCCTCCATTTGATCTTTTATAATAAGCTTCTAAGCATGCCCCAGTTCCAATTAAGTATATTTAATAATTTTCTAAATCGCAGAGCCTGTTTTTCTTTTGAAGTTCGTTGCCCATCATGGGGTTATTTGAATTAGGCCTTATTTTGTTTACATTATCTAAACCAAAGGTATATGGGAGATGCTACCTCCATTTGATCTTTTGATAGTAAGATATCTAATTTTTCCAATGATAATAAACCATAATATCCATTATAAAAATAACATCAGGTCTGTACAATGGATAAATCACTCAAAGAAGATGCACTTAGTGTAGAAAGAGACATGATCCAAGCAAATACTACACTAAAGTTCACTTTTGACTTATTAAAAGAAGGTATGAGAGTAATTTTACTCAGTCAAAACCAATAAACATATTGATTTTTCAATATTTTTTGGATAAGTTATAACTTATACCATAGACACACCTAAATTAAGAGTTTTTCCAATAAAAAAGGGCAAATATTGCCTCCCGAGCCAGATGAATAAAAAATCAAGAGATCAAAACTATTTCTTTTGTAACAATTTCTGGTGTTCACTTTTCACTCGAAAAAATAAGGTAACGAGAATTTTTATTCAGTCAAAAGGAAATAAACATCTTCAATTTTCAATAATTCTTATGTAGAGTTCCCCCATTGGCACACTCTAATTAAGCATTTTGCATCTAACTAGAGAGGGAAACTTTGCATCCAAGGATAAATAAAAATTTGAGAGATAAAACATATTTTATTGTATAAAATTTGCATCCAAGCAGAGAGGGAAACTTCACATCCAAAGCTGAATAAAAATTTGAGGGCTAAAACATATTTTCTTGTATGAATTCCAACCATTATCACATATCTGGCAATGAATGTTTTGTAATATATCGACGACGCATTGGATAAAAATTAAACATTGAAAACAAAGGACCACATACCTGATGATCTCTCATCGAGTTCCAATCACGCTGCACAAAAACTATTGTATCTATTGATGTTAGATTTAAAGCAAGTCCTACAACTACATTGAATAATATCCAATGGACTTAGATGATTGTAACAGAACACTGTTGTCATATGAATAACCTTTCACATTATAAAAATTAAATATTTTTCTGACTCACTATGTGTTGTGAGGAGGAGAATATCAACGGTCAGGTCTAAATTGAAAGATTTTACAATGTCAAATTACCTTGAACACTCAACAAAACCGTCCAAATGCAAATATGTCCCACTACAAGTGGTGCAAATAATTCATGGATAGTATAAAAAACATGCTCAGTATTTCTCAAACTACAGAATAAAAAACAAGTTATGCATGAGACTAAAAATTATGCTCAAATGTTCTGATCTAGCCAGCCATCTATTATCATGAGAAAAAGTCACTTCAATTGTTCTTTACTCACTATCTCCTTGGGGGTGTTTCTTCCCTGGACACCTTATCAACAACTTGTGACAGATGTTTCTGGTTTCGATGCCCAACCTCATGTTTTTCCCTTCAATGAATACCTCGGTTTTATAAAGGGAAGGATATATGTCAATATTGGTGTGATGTTCACCCAATCTGGGTCTTTGTCCATAGATGGGTGACTGTGGAACCCACTTCTGAAGTATTTCATAGTTTTTGCTAGTGCTTGTTGAGGTTGCATGAGTAGTCTACCCTCTTTGTATAAAGTCTCTTTACATAACATTTTACTATTAGTTAAAGGAAGCTTTTATGTCCAAAAAAATCTAATTGCATTGACTTACCTTTTACTAGGACCTTCATGAGAATAAGTCATTTTAAATAATGAATATCAACTATCCTCGAATGCACCTTTTAAAGTTTGTCCTATAGAATGGTCTAACATCCTACCAGACCAGTGGTTTCTTTTTACTCCTAAAGGATCTTCTCGTCATCATAACCCATCAGGTCATGCTCTTAGACTCATCTTTCTATTATATAAGTCCAAGCTATTGGTTGAAACCTCATTGTAGACTTCAAACTTAAAACATAAACCTTTTGCACACAAGGAACGTGTTTAGTAAACTGCAAGGTTATCAAAATTTACTATGTTGCATCGCATTTTTCTTGAAATCATGACCACTACCATCTAAGGGAATAAATTTTTGTTTTTAAGCGAGGGAAAAAATAATCAGTATTAATATTAAATGAAAAAATGATCTATTCATAAATGAGAAATTGAAACGTAATTGAGCTTGAACCTTAATTACCACAGTTTACTCCATACCTTCTCATAAAATTTAAACTTGAGAATTTCATATTCAATACCTTAAACTTGCGAATTTCATACTCAATACCTCCCCATAAAATTTAAACCTGAGACTTTCATTTTCAATACCTCTAGATAAGAGTTTTGAAACTTGATGAACAAATAAATGAGCTTCAATATCCCTTGCAATAATTTAATTCTCTTAATTTTTATTTTCAAGGCTTCCCCATAAAATTTAAACTTGAAACTTGATAGACATGCAAGTTAAATATTCTACCTGTGAGACTACTGTAAATCGATTCCAAACACCAAAACTCTAGAAAACTAAGTTGGTAATAAGATTTGCATTTATTTTTCTAGAATGTCTAACTTTGAGATTTTTAATAGAACTAAAGGTTTTTAAGTGAATAACCCTAACAAACATATATTTTTCCCATTTTTATGAATTTCCCAAACATGATCTGATACAATCCGAGAAGAATCATAATTCTAGCCTATTTCAATGAAGACTCATAGTATTTGAATGAATGGAATCCATTCAGAGAAAAACAATAAAAAATAGATTCCACACCGGTGAAAGTCATTCCAACACTTGGCAAACATGAGTGTTACAGGCTCTAGCATCAATCAAATCTCTCGTTAGAGACACATTGACAACCAACCCTATTTGGCTTCATAACCTTGATCAACACCATAACATTGATCAGTCCAATCATCATTTGGTGTTGTTATAATTGGTATCTAGATGCAGAAATTCTTTTCTGAGAGAGTTATCTTAGCATTCCAAGCATCCCATTACTATGATATCTTCCTTGGTCTAGAGTACAATCCAGTCACATGGATCTGAAAGGTTATTATAGCATATTTTAGGTAAAGGCATTGCATAAGGATGGAGTCCACAACATGGTCATTGGCGATATGCTTCATGAATTCCCTCACAGAAGAGTTGGGCATATGTGAATCTCCAAATAAATCCTACTTGTTAATAAACTTGCCATAAACATTGGTGGATTGCGCATGCAATTATCATAATATGTTATTGTTTCACTTCGCTCTCAAGCTCTACAACAACAATTTTGAACAACCATCATGTATCGACGTTCTTGCCAATCCTTGAATACAACCATTTCTAAATACAATGCTTTGCTAAACCTAAACTATTATTCCCAGCCGTGTGCTAAACCTAAACGATTATTCTACTCAATGTTGCAAATTTTTATAGCCTAATCTATGATTATAATGTTCCTCAATTTTCAGCTACATCTGGTTTTTTTACCATTATGGTACTTCACTCACCGACCACCTACATGTTGAATAGTGTGTGGAGAGGCCCACCTCTACACTGAAGATAATCTTGGAATAAAATGGCAGGAAAGTTAATGGATAAGATTGAATAAAATGGTATGAGAGTAGGTGAATAAAGAAAGTTGAATGCATCTCTCCATAAGAATATTATCATGCATTTCACTTGGACTTGGTTCCACTTGTCCAATTTAACGTGATTCCATTTATTAAAGAAAAATTCAACATAGAGGGAATCAAACAGCTCTACATTGCTTCCAATTTACCATCAAAACTTTATTCTTATTAACATGAGAAATTCAAGAAAATTTTGAAAGATAAAGAGCTGCTGGAGCTCTATACTATTTTAAAAATGAGGTGCAAGAATATTTGTGAGAAAGGAGGGGAATGTATTGTTTCTATGACACTTTCCAAGAGGTGAACAAACAAGATGGTAGAAATATTGAAGTGGCTTATGTTTCAGTATTTATGCCATCCTGTTTATTAACCTCTTGGAAAGTGTCATAGAGGGTATCCCACAGTCCCATTTTTATTGAAATCACAACAACATTCGAAAAACCAATGGCAGGTTTCATTGTGAAAAGTTTTAACAACTTCCTTGTGCATTTTTTATTCCCCTTCTTGTTTTCCATCCATTGTAATTCTAGCATTCTTATAAAGACATCATATGCTAATTGTTCTCGACAAATTTCCTTTCAAGATCCAATGAATATTTTCATTTCATTATCTTTGAGAAGAAGAAAATCATCTTCTACATATTTGGACTTTTCTACAGATACTTGTTTCCCCACTATAGCATGCTCTCCTACTGTTGAATGGCAAGGGTGACTAACTAAGGTTTTTTCATGTTGCAGAACCTTTCTCCTTTTCCTCCTACTTGATATATCCTATGATTTTCCACATAGATCCTCATCTGCATTAAAAAATGAATTTAAGGCAATTTATTTCTTTATCTGTTGCTAGTTGTTTTCCTAACCGTCCCATTTCTTCTCCTGATAATGGGTATGGGAACCTATCCCTGGGCTTCTCGCACGGTAATCTAATTTTCTCATAGGTATCGATCTTACACTAGTTGTTCTACCTGTAGGATCCTCATCATTATTTGAAGTCGAAATTGTCTCGAACCTTATATGTTTGTGACCAGAGGAGGTAGTTTCCTTGTTGTTAAACAAAAATGAAGCCAATGGTTCAGATATGATCTTGGATTGCATTGCAGATGCTTGTTTCCTTCTTTCAAAAAAAATTTTCTTCTCTGTTTTAGCTTCCACCTAAGGATTAAGGTCCTTTTTGTTAAATTATGGTATGTTCTATGCTTAGAGTAGTTTACTTCAAATCTTTTTATTAGCCACTATTTAAAAATCACATAAATGTAAATTAAAGTGTAGATAAAACATTAAATGATCAACATAAAACAAGCCAAGACAAGAGACACAAGATGTAAAGGCTAGCTAGGGAAAAACCCAATGCAGGGAAACCCTTTGATTAATTCTTCTTTAGTCTTCAATAGTTCAGTAGAGAGAAATAATACAATTCAGAATTCTGTAATTTTATAATAGTAGCAGCAAACCCTAAATCAGTGAATTCAAACTTGGTGAAAATAGCCCTGGATTGAATTCTATTTAACTTAAAGAACTCAGTCTTCAACAGCTATATTCAATAGCCTAAAATAGTCCACAATACTCAGTCAAAGTTCAACAATCTACGGTTATTCCTAACCAGTCAACGCTGGTCAACTTTTAGGTCAACGTTGGTCAACACAACCCCTAAAAAGTTAGCGCAGGTCTTCCCTTTGTCAACGCTTGGTCAACACTCCATAAAACAACCTATCATTTGGTCAACATATCCCTAGAAATGTCAACGCTGCCCAGAAATTCAACACTGCCATAATTAGTCCTTCTTCTTGCACGTGTGAGAGAAGTTGCTCATTTGCTTGCCCAATAAGTTGAGGAGGGAGAAGATGAGTTAAGATGAGATGAGTTGATAATGAATCAACCTCAATTGTACTTATATGATTTGTTGGGCATGTGTGCTACACATTTAGCTGCAGGTCGACCTTGACAATTTGTCAAGTAAATACAAATAAATTCATATCTCCATAGATACTTGTCATAATCAGATGATCTTTAGATCAATACTACACCTCTCAATAAGAGGAATCTAGGAAAAATATCACCTGCCATAAATACAGTAACCAACGCGGATTTTGATGGTAGTTTCCAATTTCAACACTCCCTCTAATCTAGGGAGAGCTTGATATGCTAATCCATCTGATCGTTAGTCCTATTCCTACCATCAAATGCACTGGCTTGCATTGCTTGGCTTTGTTCTACTAAACTATGAAGAAGAAGAAATGATCGAGGATGTATCATACCATCCTCCACTAACCCAAAGTCAGTCTCAGAGTGTGTCATACCACTCTCACTGATCCGAGATTAGTATCATTGATCCCAGACCAACGGAGGTCATCCTAGCATAGGGAGTATGATAGATACAATGATGCATCCATTGATACTACTACTAATAGTCCCTAACCCCATTTCCCTACTCATTGATCAGATATGAGGTACTTCCCATGAGTCCCATATTGCATGTGTAGGATGCCTCAACAAGAGAACTAATCATCCTCTCAACAAGAGAATAAATCAACCCATCCAACAGTCACCACAGGAGAAGTAATCATCCTGGCCTAGAGGAGAACTAATAATCCTATCCCAAAATCGCCACGAGGTGTCACAGGGGAAGGTTGAACCTTTCACCCAATACTTAGTGCACCACCAGGGGAGGGTGAGTCACCCTGTAGTGGCATGTCGCTCCAAGAAGTACCCCATGCCCCCCTGGAGATCCTAGAGCTTGATGTATGCATCATACATGGCCCTTATAAGAGGGTCTCACAAGAACACCAACTCATTCTCAGAAATTCAAGAATTTGACCTTTCCGAGGGGCTTTGTTAAAATGTCAACAACTTGTTCATCTGTACCGATATGTTGGAGCCTTATTGCTCCCCACTACATCATATCCTGGTATAGTGGTACCTGATCTCAAAATGATTGGATTGATCATGAAATGTGGGATTCTCTAATAAATGAATCTCACTATGGTTGTCACACAAGATCATGGTAATATCTAATGTAAATCCAAACATCTCACTGAAGAGCTTCCACAACTATACTGACTTATAAGAGGCCATACTAGCAGTAATGTACTCTGCCTCAGTAGTGCTCAAAGCCATCGACTTTTGCTTCCTTCTCATCTAGGATATCGAGGCAGATCCCAAAGAGAAACAACAACCATAAGTGCTCTTTCAGTCCACCACACTGCCTGTCTAATCAACATTGATATATCCATGTAGTCTCACATTTTTGATAGTGTATCTCAACCCATGAGTGATTGTGCCATGAAGATATCTCAACAGATTCTTGGCACTAATACAATGTGTGTGGTGAGGCTCAACAATATGTTGACTCAATGTGTTGACTGCAAACATATATCGGAGGGGGTTTCACTAAGAAAATCAACACTTTGATGAGTTGATGATACTCAATATCATTTTGTAAAATAGGTCCGGCAGCACTACTACCTAACATATTGAAGTCAAGCTCCATCGAGGTAGTCACCAGCTTGCAGTCTACTATACCAAATCTCTCCAATATCTTCACCACATATTTTCCTTGAGATAGGAAAATCTCCCCTAGTTTCTGCCAGACTTCTAGTCCTAGGAAATAGTGCACCAGTCCTAGGTCCTTCGTCTTGGACTCGAAAGCCAACTCCCTCATACATTTGAGAGTGAGAGGGTCTACACTTGTCAGAAATAAGTCATCAACATACAACACTAGTATGAGAGGTTTGTCATATTCAACCTTAAAGTAAAGGTTAGGGTCAACTTCACTCGTAGTGAATCCCAGCTTCATCACGTAGCTATCAATCCTCTCATACCACGCTCGGGGTACTTGCTTCAGCCCATAGAGGGATTTCTTCAACCTGCACACATGAGATTCTTGGTCATGAATCTCAAATCCTTCACATTGTTCTACATAAACTTCCTCTTTGATTGAACCATGCAAGAATGTAGTCTTGACATCCATTTGATGTAGGTTCCATCCTTGCGAAGTAGCAAGGTCTATGATCGAGCAGAGGGTTTTTTATCGGGTAACAAGTGAAATATCTCATCATAGTCTATACCTTCCTTTTGAGAGAAGCCACGAGCAACAAAACAAGCCCTATACTTTTCAGCGCTTCCATCAACTCCATGCTTTATCTTGTAAATCCATTTCGAACTAACAACGACTTTGTCCTTGGGTCTAGGGACCACATCCTAGACATCATTTTTCATGATGGAATCATATTCCTCAACCATAGCTTCCTTCCAGACTTGATGCTTGATAGCTTCTACAAATTATTAAGGCTCATTTTGGATGATCCTGCTCATGACGGTCAAGTATCCCTAATACCTAGTGGGCTTCTTAATTTCCCAGAAAGTCCCTCTGTGTGCAATGTGTCCTTCAGCATCATCAAGTGTCCCCCTAAGCCATGAAGGCCTCTTCCTAGAAAAGGAAGGCTCTTGCAGAGGGGGATCAATAGGATCCATAGGTTCTTCCACATCGGGCATCATCTCATCCTCCTTTTCGTCTGGTTTTGTGGTGTCAGCTTCTTCAGATTCCCTTAGAGTAGGAAGTTTGTCAACTTTGCTAAGAGCCATATCTTCGTCAAAGGTGAAACCATGGCTAACATTGACTTCCATTTGATCAAGCCACATAGATCTTATATCCCTTAGTATTTTCACTATAGCCCATGAAGATTCCTTTCTTTCTAGATGCACCCAATTTATTCCTTTTCTCCTCTGGCACAAGAAAATATACAAGACATCCAAAAATTCTAAAATGAGATACGTTAGGCTTCTTACCAGTGAACATTTCTTCAAGAGTCTTGGAACCAAATGCTAGATGAAGGCATCAGGTTTGCACATATACGGCGGTATTCATAGCTTCAGCCCATAGAAACTTTTGAAGTCTTTGATCATATAGCATAGCATGGACAACTTCCATAATCATACGATTATTTCTTTCCGCCACACCATTTTGCTCAGGAGTATATGGTGTTGTAGTCTCCCTCTTAATGCTAGCCTCTTTGCGAAATTCATGGAACTCATTGGATTCATACTCAATCCCATTATCAGTCCTTAAGATCTTGATATTATTTTCAGTTTGATTCTCGATCATGGATTTGAAGTGACGAAACCAAGAGAACACTTCATCCTTCTTTTTCAAGAAGTATATCCAAGTCTTGTGAGAAAAATCACTCGTAAAAGTGAGGGAATATAAATATCCTCCCAAGGAGTTCACAACCATCATACTAGATATGTCTGAATGAACTAACTGCAATATATCGGAGGTATTGCTTTGGCTTGAGGGGAATGGTCCCATTTTGAGCTTTCCTTTGGCACATCCCAGACATACACCTTCTTGCCCTAATTTGAACTCGGGCATCTTAGTCACCATTTTTCTCACATCGGGTAGAGCTTTATAATGAAGGTGAGAAAACCTCTGATGCCATAGTTTGAACTGAAGAGATGTGTCACAAGACATGACACCCAACAGACTTCCTCCAACCTCATATAATGAATCAAATCGAAAACCAATAGTGAAATCATATTTAAAGTTCTTTTTCCATACACGTACCTTGCCCTCGATGAAGGCCACCTTGTAGCCTTTGTCTTCCATTGCCGAAATGGGCACTAGGTTCTTTCTGATATCAAGTACATATAAGACTTCTTGTAAATGAATTGTATTTCCCTGATTCAATTGAAGAGTGGCATTCCCTATGCCTTTCATGGGATATTTTGAGTTGTCCCCAAGAATAATTTCCATGTTGGTCTCCTTCTCTGTTAGATTAGAGAGACCTTCTTTGTAACCAGTGAAGTTCCTTGATGCACCACTATAATAAGCCAATTTCCCAGCGACTCAGGGGGGGGGGGGGGGGGGGGGCAGTAGTAGAGAGGGTCGCTCGTAGATAATATTCATCTTGCTTATTGTTAAAAATGTTAGATTCATACCTGGAGTTTCCTTCCTTCTTGAAGGGTTGACCTTTTCCTTGATTTCCAACATCCCTTTTACGTCTGGCATTGGACCTAGCATTCCTTTTGATTGCCTTGAGAGCGATTTTGATCATCATCATGGTGTGAGTCCCTTTTATTAGGGCAATGCCTCGCATAGTGGTCCATTTTTTTGCAATTGTAACATCCTCCTTTTTTTCCACCTTTCAGTCCCAACTTTCCTTTGGATTTAGCCTCGGAATGGTTTCTTCTTTTAGCATGAGAAGAAAAGGCAGAGGGGTTGCCTTTAAGTGTGGGAATTTCTTGCTCTTCGATCCTTGTTTCTTCTTGAATGCATCTTTCCATCAATTCCTCAAATCCAGGAATTACATTATTGTTGAGAAGAGTAGTCCTGAATATATACCATTCAGGTGGCTGCCCTCCGAGAGTTGTGATAGTCATTTCCCTGTTAGGAACTACTTCCCCAATATATAGGAGATCATTCTTGATATTGGTGATCCTTAATAAATATGCTTTCATACTCTCATCATTGCCCTTCTTATTTTCCTTCAACTTATTTCTAAGGAACAAAACTTGATTTGCATCATTAACGTTAAATAAACTCACCAGTCTATCGTAGATTTCCTTGGAGGTGGTAAGCTCAGAAGCATAGGTCACTAGGTGCTTGTCTATAGAGTCCCGAATGATCTTCTTTGCATTGATTTCTCCCCTAGTCCACTTGTTCTTTGAAGTAGTGGATGCATTCAATGAAGGCTCGGCAATTCTACCTCTCACATCGTCCAACACTTCTTTCCCTTCTAATGTCAAATCAAGAGACATCTTCCATCTGTGATAGTCAGACTTCTCAGGAAGTTTGTCTTCAGCGCTGAAGTGTGCTGAGGACCCCATGACTTCCTGATGATTTCTTCAGCAACCTTCTATGATTACTCTAGCTCTTTCTCTTGCTTGGGCTTTGTCTTCACCTAGCTCTGATTCCATGTTAAATTATGGTATGTTCTATGCTTAGAGCAGTTTACTTCAAATATTTTTATTAGCCACTATTTAGCAATCACATAAACATAAAGTAAGGTGCATATAGAACATTAAATGATCGACATAAAAGAAGCAAAGACAAGAGACACAAGATGTGGTAGCTAGCCAAGGAAAAACCGCAAAATAGGGAAACCCTATGATCAATTCTTCTTTAATCTTCAATAGTTCAGCAGAGAGAAATAATACAATTTAGAATTCTATAATTTTATAATAGCAACACCAAACCCTAAATCGGAAAAGTCAAACTTGGTCAAAGAAACCCCAGATTGACTTATAGTCAACTTGAAGAACTCGATCTTCAATAACTATCTTCAACAGCCCAAAACAGTCCACAATACTCAGTCAAAACATCAGTGTAAGTTAAGCAATCTGCGGTCGGCCCTAACTAGTCAACATTGTTAACTTTCAGGTCAACGCTAGTAAATGTAGCCCCTAAAAAGTTAGCTCAGGTCTTCCCTTGGTCAACACTTCATAAAACAACCTAGCATTTGGTCAACGTAGCCCTATAAATGTCAACACTGCCCACAAATTCAACACTACCCTAATTCAGTCAACGCTGCCCTAATTCATCCTTCTTCTTGCACATATCAGAGAAGTTGCTCCTTTGATTGCATATTAAGATGAGCAGAGAGAAAATGAGTTAATATGAGATTAGTTGATAATGAATCAGCCTCACTTGTACTTATATGATTTGTTGGGCATGTGTGCCACACATTTAGCTGTTGGATGACCTTGACAATTTGTCAAGTAAATACAAATAAATTCATATCTCCATAAATACTTGACAGAATTGGATGATCTTTAGATCAATCCTACACCTATTGACAAGGGGAATATAGGGAAAATATCAGCTGTCATAAATAAGGTGACCCGCATGGAGTTTGGCCCTAGTTACCAACATTAACACTTTTCAACTTTCTTAGTGTGCCAAAGAAAACCAATGTGCATCCTTAAACGTTCAATGCATATGCATTACTGGGTAGGAAGAGAAAGAGATTCTTTCTTGGCCACAAAAGACAAGAATTCCTCTACTCGTATACCTTTCTCCTGCCAATTGTCCAAGAAATCAGAGAGATAATATATAATTTGTTCAGTTGTTATTTTGAAAGCTGTCACTATATATGCAGGGGGTGAAAAGTAATGTCGAATCAAGGGACGTTGTATCGAAGGCCTTAATCCTAACCTTTGAAATTCCTCCACTCCATGTCTACAAATCTCAGTAGGTAAAATTACATGTGTGACTTATAAATTAGGTGTATAAACAATAACATAGTTTGAACCATAATACATACATAACTAGAAACCTTCTCATTGTTTTTATTGTGGTCAGGGAAAGTTTAAGGTTCAATCTTAACATCATGCTTATTAGGCACCCATGCTCCAATTGTGCCTTGCAAGATTCACATTGGTTTCCCAGAAATTTTGGTATCATAAAAATTTATCTTGTTTAGCTCATTATAGTTTCAATGACACTCGAAACTCTCTAAAGAAACACCAACAAATCATTTAACAAACCCATCTCAAAGTGGGGTGAATGATAAGATCCCATTAATACTGCAGTGAATGATAAAAGCCCATTAATCCTGTTTTGCAGGTCCAGAAGAAAGAAATTTCGCTCATATGGGTGTTGGCCCATTTTATTTATAAGATGAGAAAATTGCATATCCTTGATGTCTTTGGAAAAGAGATATCCTAGAAACCTGGATCTAATATATAGATGCTCTCACCCCAAGTTTCCTTGTAAGCTATTAAAAAAAATAATCATTTCCAAGAGTGAATGAAAGTGTTGAGCTCAACAACATAGGCTTGGGGATATTTGGTATTCTCAAAGTGCAAGACCAGGTCCAATATCCCAAAGCCCTTCCTCCTTCCAACCAAACATTATTTAAAATTCCAAAATCATAAGCAGATTTTCTATGTATTGATTGAAGTAACCTAAAATATCATCAACCAATAAAAAGTTGAATCTACATTGAAATATCCACCATGATCCAAATACAAAAAAAAAAACAAAAAAACGAGACACGTGGGTTTTGTAAACAACAAAAAAAATGAGACATATGGATTTTGTAAACAACCAAAAAAGGAGACAGATGGGTTTTGTGGGCAGACTTAGTACAACTTATTGACATCTTCTACTTGGATTCCTCATTCCTCCAGTTGTTGGTCTCCATGGTGTTCTCTGGCCATGTTAACCGAAGAGAAATGAGTGTTGTGAAGAGGATTTGGGATGAGGGTGTGTGGATTTTATCAATATAATGCAGAAAGAAAGTGGATAGAAGTGGTCCATCCACATCCATGTTAATTGCATCTATGTCAAAATGTTTATATGGAAAAAATGTATAATTACTATGGTATGGGTTGATATAAAGAGTTAGATAGTTGAATAGTGAAACATTGGAGAAATGTTTTGTTGAACATATGATCTAAGGCACATAGTGTATATGTTGGTCGATTTTTAAAACAATCTAAATATATTTCATTCGTTGAATATAGGATCTAAGGAGCATAGCGTATATGTTGGTCATTTTTTATATCAATCTAAATATATTTGATTTTTTTGTTTTATGATATGTGATGATTATATATGTTAAGTTCTTATTATGTTTTATATTTAGATTAATTTTTGAACATCTATCCATTATTAATATTAATTACAATAATCTAATTTAATTTCATAATATAGAGACAAATTATGGTTGTTGGATTGTATAGTGTTAAATAAATGTATATGGATGTTACATAAAAGAACTACATCATAACATGATAACTTAACTATGTAGAGCTCCCCACCTATCCAATGCCTTGGTAGTACTCCTCAAGTGAGACCTTCCTTGCTTCAAGAATTCATAATTTCAAAGCTAGACTAGTACAATGTTTGTTAGACACTTAAGTGGACCCTAACTTACCAATTCGAGCCAAGAAATTGTTATGTTATATAGATAAAACATCATCATGGAAATTGGGCATAGATATTAAAAATAAATTTTGAAGAATACTTAATGGTTTTGCGGTTTGAGTAGTTTGGATTGTTGCCTTCCATATCATCTACCCAAGTTCAAGTTTCTCGAAGCATGTTCTAGCTTGTATTGTTTAGGTTAGGTTCAAGAAGGAGGCATCCCAAAAGAATCTCAGCTAAAAAAGTTGAATTTTAAAATATCTAGGAGCTTGTACCTATCCTATATAATCAAGTCCTCAAAATTTAAATGGCTATTATTGTACAGATGGAACTTGACAACCAGTCCAGCTTGTCCCAATCCACAAGGACCTTTCCACTACGAGAAAATCAACATTACTTGAACAATAATCCTCTCAAACTCAGCGCCCATCATTAATGGAAAACAACGTTATCAAGTGAATGGTGTTTTCTACTTGTGTTCCAAAACACCGTTGCAACTTGAAGATTACTACAACATAAGAAGAGTGTTTGTCATTGGTGGCATTCCAGTGGAAGTTGCTACCATTAGAGTGTGATTCAAAAGTATTGAGGAGTTTATTTTTTGAGGAGCTGTGTATAAGATTATAAAGTGTAGTCAAGGTCTGGAAGGAGAACAAGTAGGAAAATTTCAGGATTTTCCCACTAGAAATAGGGCTACGATTTTACAAACCCTAGTAATGCAATCATTCTATAAATCTATATATCTCTATCACTAGATCTAGAGCTACAGACTAAATAAAAAATTCTCTAAAGCTTATAGTCCATGCAGCTCTAATGCAATGACTACAACTAGTACCTTATAATAGCGCTTGACATGCCCTTAACAACCACAAGATGATATCGATTTCTCAACGACCTCAGGTTCTTGGTTACGTCAGGCGCAAAGAAGTTTGGATTTCCAAAACTTTATCTATAATTCGATGGAACCACAAAACTTCTACACTCTTGAGCCTAGACTGTAGTGGAACCACTAACCTCAAAATATACCTAAACCCTATATACTCTAACTCAATCTCGATCTATATTGATACATAGCCTTGTGTGGGAATATTATTACTTGGGGGGCTGGAAGCCACGATTTTATATGATTTTTGTTACTCAGCTTGCATAATATCATGCATAATGCTAGTTACCCACCTATGAAAGTCCTTATTCAAGTTGATTGCTTATTTCTACTTCAACACCACGAAGCCCTTAACAATCATATCCTGCAAATTGGGTATGGAAGTGGAAACAGCCTCCAGCAAAGTACATTTATTCACAAACCCTACAAACACTAGATTTGAAAGAATTCCTATGGTTGGTTAGGGTTCCCTAAGTAGCTTTTTAACGGATTTGGAGGCCAGCTAGACATCTTCGTCCTGTAATTGATCCATACATCTAGAAATATTTAAGTGCTTGACTGCGTGTTTGAAAAGGAAAAATGAAAGGAGTGAATGGGACCTAAGCTTTTCGTATTTTTGCGTGATAACTTCGTTCCAAACTATGCACACCATGGATGCTAAGAGAAAATCTCACGGTCTCACTAACAGTGTCAAGATGAGGAGGGACAGCAGTTACTGCGGCTTCTGCGGGTTCTGGAAATTTCCACACTACTCTCCATTTTTCTCTTTGGTTATGGTGTCCCCTCTATTGAATCAATTGAGCTAGTAGCAAGAATAGGAAATCCACACTTTGGTTATGGGCCCCCCTCTACTGAATCAATAGTGTGAGCAAAAAGAATAGGAAATCCAAACGGGTATGGGAAACTTGTGTGTATTGCAAAAATTATAGTTTTACTATAGGAAAAGACATTTAGATGATTTGAAAAAGAGTTTGAAACAACAACAAAAAAATTTATTGTGCAAAATATATAAAGGGGGTTAGAGTTACAATTGGTTCTCATTTATATTAAGGGGTTAGAGTTACAATTGATTGTCATTTATAGGAATTATATTACACAAAAATTATTGAACAACTATAGGAAAAGACATTTAGACAATTTGAAAAACAGTTTGAAACAAAACAATTTTTGATCATGAAAAATATATAAAGGAGGTTAGAGTTACAATTGGTTTTCATTTAGAAGAATTATATTTTTTCCAGTTGAATTTTTTATATCCATTATTATTATAGAAAATGTTAATGCATATTTAATATTAAGATAATATGCACAAATTATTGAACAACTATAGTAAAATACATTTACACGACTTGGAAAAGAGTTTTAAATAAAACAACCTTTGATCCTGCAAAATATAGGAAGGGTGTTAGAGTTACAATTGGTTTTCATTGAGAAGAATTAGATTTTTCCTGGTTGCATTTTTTATATCCATTACTACTGTGGCAAAGGTTAATGAATATTTAATATTAATATAATACACACAGATTATTGAACAAATATAGGAAAATACATTTAGACGAATTGAAAAAGAGTTTGAAACAAAAAAAAAATTTATCACGCAAAATAGATAAAGGGTGTTAGAGTTACAATTGGTTCTCATTTAGAAGAATTAGATTTTTTCCAGGTGCATTTCTTTTTATCCATTACTATTATGGAAAAGGTTAATGCATATTTACTATTAATATTTCTATATAGTGAATACAAATATTATTAGGAGGATGTAATAAGTTTGGGGTGACATAAAATCCATAAGCATCAATATATAAAATATATGTAATATCACATAGTAGTGTGAGAGATCATGTTGGGATGAAGATACTTTTGAGAAAGGGTGTTGTGCTTATTATTTGGGATCATCTTCATTAATGGTTCCTCTAGGGGATCTTAATTATATCTTCACCTATGGAATGGTATGTTGATATTTTTACCACAAGACAAACTAGATAAAGCAATGAGTGACATTGATTTTCATCATCTATAGTTCATGTAATAAACCAACCACACTAGAATTTTAAACCGAATAGGTCAAAATGAAAATTATGTATGTTAATGCAAGAGTTCAATAAGAACTTGAATTTGGTTACTCATGCCTACTAGGGAGATATTTCTATTAAACTAAATCATAACACAAGCAACAATACAACAAACTATAAGTGATCTGAATGATGACATTACCAAAGATGTAAGTGAAGGACTAGGAAACTTATGGTGATAATGGGAATGATATATCTCTAAGACAACATGATGATGTTGTTGGAGAGGCCCATATCATTTTGGAGGGATGGATTTCGTTTCTAAAAGGGTCTCAACTCAATCTACCCCTTGGATGGTTTACTTATCTTAGATATAGTGAGATTGGTTAAATGGAGCTTATCAGGTTCATGAGAGTAGGAGAGGGAGGAAATATAGGGATAGGAAGCTTAACAGTCATCCACAAGGAAAATATATACTTGCACGTAAAGTTAAAGGGAATGCTAGGGGGTAATTTTATGCAAAGCAACGGTGAATTATGTCTCCCTGAACACACATCATGAGACTGTGGTTAAGATTTTCCATTCTGAAGCTGCGAGAAGACTAGAGTGTAAGCACAAGAGAGAAGCTAAAAATATTGTGGGTTGATAAGAGGGCCAAGAAGGCCTTTTTTGGTTCTTCCTCTTTTATATTGGAGACAAAAGATTTAAGATTGTTTACAAGACAAAAATAAATATGAGATAGATTGTAAAGCATATGCTAGCATGGGTGTTGTTAGACTGGCACAGTGGAAAAATGATCTAATGGATAAAATGAATGCCCGCTTCTAAAGAAAATTTCAATGTTGAGGAGAAAATTGGGAGGGGTAGATGAAGTTTCCCTAAGCTAGGTCAAGTGATTGGAATGGATTAGAGATCAAATTTTTCTAAAAAGTCTCACGAGGAAGATGGCTATGCAATAAATGCGCAAGAAAAATTGGAAGTCAAAGTCTATGACTCATTACAAAGAAGCGGTTCAAATAGTCACCACTAGGTTTTGAATGGGATATAAAATTTGAATTTCTCAAAATTGAATGAAGTTGGAACCACTGTGAAAAAACATGAAAGAATTAATGTTAAAACTAAAAATTTAAGTAAAATTTGACATTATCCTTATCTTTCCTTTTCAAAAAGGAAAGATAAGGAGAATGTCAACTTTTATTTTAACTTTAAAAATTAAGTATTAGC
>APFE030170495.1:0-11394 GCA_000404065.3 Pinus taeda | reverse complement strand
CAATTATGCCAAGTACATTTCCAATAAGATACATGATCAATTGACAAGGCTAAACAGGGAGGCAATATTCAAATATTCCTCATACATCTATCACTTATTCTTGTATTACTAGACAGATTGCTTCCAGTGCTCAATCAAGAAGCTAGACTCACAGGGTGAGAGAAGGTCTGTGATCTTCTGATCTTCAGTCTTCCACCAAGTACAGAATTCCCCCTACTCATACTGTGAATTCATTGATCAGTTTGTGTATCCAGTCACATGCCTTTTAAAGAGGACTCCTCCTATCAGATTGTCCAAGGATATGCAGAAAATCTTGCAGCTATCCAGGAGTTACAAGATAGGTGATTGGTACTTGTACCAAAATCACACAGTCATCAGAATCTATGGTTGTGAGCTCTGTCCCTACAAGCTCCCAAAATATGTGCCCATGAGGCTATTTGCCCTGGAATAATACAGACAGCTTATAAACTCTAATCTGACAGACTTTCACAGTGCCAAGAAGAAAGCCAACCTAAAGTTCAGAGACCACCTAGGCCCATTTGTCATGAACAAAAAACATGGTTGGCAAGAAGCTGATCAAATACTAGGGCAACAACTCAAACTCAAAAGAAGCTTATGATGGGTCCCTTATGACCCTGAAGGTTTCATCAGTGCTAGGAGGGTCAAATATAGGCTACTAGCCTATAAGCATTGCCCATACCCACAAATAAAACACTTTGCTAACCAAGATGAATGGGTACCTGACTCAATAGTATAGGAATTGACTCAGGAAGAAAAAATGGAGCAGACTATAAAAGACTTGGAAAAAACTCTTGACTTAGATTCTTGCCAACAGGTCTTGTTCAAACAACCAGTCCAAGCAGGAGAAGGCACTTCTACTGCTCCAGCTGTACAAGACACCCAGCAAGCTCCAGCAACAACAACTATAGTAAAGGGAAAGGAGAAGATGGATGAACAACAAGAGGTAGAGACAGGGCAGCCCAGCACATCAAAGGATCAGCAATCAAAGCAAGCCCCTCCACAGCAAACTGAACAACCTCAAAACCCAGTTTTGCAAATTCCTCTCAATGATGAGAGAGGAAAAAAGAGAGACAGAGAGGAGGTCACACCTCCAACAGGGTCATCACAGCAACCAGAGGCCAAGAGGCCAAGGATAGACCCTGAAACAGAAGAAGGAGACATAAGTGAAGAACAGGTAGAAAGCCATAGCAGAGAAAGGAAAACAAGCCAGCAAACTGCCACTAGCTCATTTCAGCTAGAACAGGCCCAGCAACATACCACAGAGGTGTCTTCCTCAAGACAACAGGGCAAGAAACCAGCTGTAGTCAAAGAAGGCTTCATAGAGATCAAGGCACATAATGAATTGGTGAGAGTGCAGCTCTATGAGCAATTCCTGAAGACAACTCCTGCCAAACAACAAAGGTTGATGGTTGCCTATGATCTGAAGGAAGAAAAGATGATCTTCACCCATATGTAGCCTAAAGTCCCACATCCAAACACCCTAGCAGATTACTACAGAACAAACCTGGAGGTCTTTTCCAAAGACATACACCCCATGGATCAGATTGAGCTACACAAACAAACTGGGGAAATTGTATATGCAACACTTGCTGACAAGGCAATGCTGGCCCATCAGCTAAAGGAAGCCCTGAAGAACACAAACAGACAGCTTGATTTTGAAAGATTGTCTTCCTCTGCAAAGGACAATAGAATAAAGACTCTGGAGGACATAATAGCTGATTTGGGACATGACCCAAAGGATCCAAAGGGTGTTAGAGCCCTTATGAAGAAGAAAGAGGATGACATTGCTGCACTAAGGAGGCAGGCAAAATTGCCTCCTACCATTCACCCTCAAACAGCAGAACTCGCACAAGAAAAGCAAGTAGATGATGCTATGGAGCTGCTCCTGGTTATGAACCAAAGAATCTTGCAAATGGAGGCAGAATTAGAGAAAGCACTGCAGGATAAGCAAGGGGAATCAGCCTCCCAGCCCCCTCAAACATCAACAAATCTCGAACCTGCCCCTCCAACACAAGCAGCAGCAGCCCCTCCTGCTATTCTAGCACCTACCACAGCTACATCAGCAATAGGAGCAACAGTAGAAGCAACAGCAGCAGGAGAATCCAGCATAGGCATGGAGGATTTGATGAAAGTTGTTAAAGAGCTTGAAACTCAAGTCACTAAAATAAATGTTGCCAAGGAAAAACTGGCCAAGCTGGAGACCAGTTATGACAAATCAAAGATGACAGTGGCAGAAAAACAAAGAGAAATAAAGGCCTTGGAGGCCAAAGTGAAAACTCTGGAAAAAGAATTGTTGCTAGGTAAACCCTAGCAGAAATAAAGAAGATTATTTGGGCCAAAAATGGCCAATCTATACAGGACCAATGGAGGTCCATTCAGGCAATTTTTGAGCAAGTTGAGCTGATAGATGTGGCTCATGTGGAAATACAGAGAGCCAGGACAGCCCTGGGAATAATGCCCGAGCAGGCCACCAGAATGATTCATTTCCTCAATAACCGCAGTAGAGAGGAACTGGCAGCTCTAGAAATAAGCAGCAGAACAGATACAATCCTCACAGCCAAAAAGGTACTGACCTTGAGGAATTTTACTCAAACTTTGGAGAGGAAATGTTAGGAGATGAAGGTAGAGATAGATGAATTTAGAGCAAAAATGACTATACTACAGGACAAAGGACTGCCAAGCCTAGTGACTGGCACAAGACAACTGCTGTCATATAATCAGTATATGAAAAGGATCAACAATTATGTTGAAAACCAGATCACAGCATCCAGCAACTCCATAGAAGAAGCAGGGCCTCCCTCCGGGCAATCCCTCTATGACAAGCTGGAAAATTGTTCTTTATTGAAACATGAAATAAATCATCTGTTGAGGTGCCCCAATTTTATAGACATTACAGAGGCAGATGAAACCAATAGGAAAAATGAAGAGCATAGCTACCTCCAGCTGATTGTGGAAGCAATGCTGGAGATTTTTGCCTAGATAATCACTTTTTCTTTTGCCTTTTTGAGGAAAAATCAAAGTTTACATTCAGCACCAGGTCAGCAGGCAGTCAGCACACAGGTACTAGCAAGCAGTGTACAAATGACTCGGCAATGTGCAACCAGACAGCAGGCTCCAATTAACGCAAAGTTAAAGGCACAGCTGCAGCCACTTCCAGAGCCCAATAAAAGTTCAAAAAGCTGTCTGACAAAAATAGCAAGCCTTATCTCAGCTTAATGCTATATTTATGTTTTCATTTTACTTTTGTAAAGAGAGTTTGTGGTTTGCAATTATTGCGACAATAAACTCTCTATGAGGTTTATGACCCTATTTTGTATATATATCCCCTCAGATAACGCATTGAGGGTCGGTTGTAGTGTAATTCTTTCTAGAGAGCTCTATTGTATTCTGGAGACATTTTTGATAATACAAATTGCTGATGGAGATTTCTGGTTCTCACGCTGTCTGAAGATGGATATGAAAAGCTCTGTTTAGTTGCAGAATTCATGTGTCATTTGCTGAATCAATAAGTTTCTCTTAACTGTGTATGTGTTTTCTGTGTATTCCATAACTCTTATGTTTTCATAATCTTAGTAAGTAGAGAAAAAGAATAGACTAGGATTTGTTTCAAACACCCTATGCTCAATCTCTATTTCTAAATATGTTTTCTTTTGGATCAGCGATAGATATGAATTCTTAATTTCTCATGTCTGAATTAATCCTGTCATGGTGAATATTGTTTAAGAATTCTTAACTGCTCTTAAGCAATACCTTCATGTTTCTTCATTTAGCATAGTGAAAGATTCTTAACTACCTTTCACTCACTAATTCCATAATTTCATTAAAAAATCTGGTAAATTTGTTCACATATGCCTAACTTGCTCTGCAGCAATATTCTTTCTTCAAAATCCACTTTCAGTAGCACAAATACCTCAACTCCATTGCCCAATGGAACAAACTGTCCTATGATCTGTATCTCAGTTCTATCTGAATTCACCAACCCACCATATTCAAACAAACAGAATACCATAGCTAGCCTAAAACATTCATCAACAAAGCTAAACTATAAAGAGAGAGCCCTCTCTGGTTGCAGGTAGGCTGGAACCTGTAGCTAAAAGATTGGTCAGTGGTTACCTCGGCCGTATTCCCTTTAGGAAGCAGGGAACAACCTGAGTGATAACACGCGGTACTAAGAGGAAGGCGCAGATTTGGATGCGCCCATTCTTTGGCACGGTTGCAAGGAGGTGACTCACTTTGTCTCATTTGTGGGTGAAGGTGCAGACAGGAGCGCCCAGTGGTTGGGTGAAGGCGTGCACGGATGTGTGGTGCCCGATGGACGGTTGTGGCGTGCACAGGTGTGGCGCCCAGTTTGTGCGAAGTTTTGTGCGACGACTTGGCACAGGTGTCTTGGTGACTCGAGTGAGCGCCCGCGCGTTGTGCAAGTGTGCACGGTGACTTGGTGAAGTGTTGAAATTGTGGATGGAGGTGTGTCTCGGTTGGAGGCACCCGTGTGTAGCGACTTGGAGGTGTGCCTGAGTTGGGCAAACAACACGATCGTGCGACAAGGTGAACGAAGCATTGGTGAGTCTTGCGGCGACCGTGCGGAGGTGCCAACGAGTTAGGCAACCGATTTTTTCCTTGGATTGTAAAATTGGATAAGTATGAAACTTGGGCTTACCAAGTATACTTGTAAAAGCTTGTGAAAAATGTTGTATAATATATTGTTGGGCAGACTCATTGTTCACGGAGTTGCCCCTCCCTTTATACTGTGCAATTGTGTTCATTGTTTATAATTGTTGTTGATAATGAATGTGTATGGGTGTTCATTGGTATAAAGGATAAAAAAATAATAAATACTTGGTTGATAAACATAAACTAAGTAGGAGTAAGTGGTTAGGCGTAGTTCACAAACATAAGTATTGGTGAAAAGAAAGTGTTCGGTGGTGCTGCACCTCGCCAAGAGTGGTTGAGAGACTACCATTAGGCTTGAGGGCGTGACAGGTGGTATTAGAGCTGGTGAAGTGTAGAGGAAATTTGCGGACGAATCTGATCCCACTGCAATATCGTGACAGGTGGTATTAGAGCTCGGTGTCGTGGAGTTGGTGCTGGTGTTGAAGCGTTGAAGCTGATACACACCTGCACTATCATGAAAGTTGGTATTAGAGCTAGTGAAGTGCAGAGGATATTTGTGGGCGAAGCTGATCCCACTGCACTATCGTGATAGTTGGTATCAGAGCTCGGTTGGAGCTGGTGCCAGAGCACAGTTTCTCGTGAAGAAGTGACAGTAGTGACAGGTACTTGTAGGTGAAAGAGGTTGGTGAACACTTCCTGATAAGTGTTGCATCAAGGACTTGGGTTGCAGACATCTTGGTGAAGCTGTTGTATGGTCGAAACTAGATTGAAAAGAAGGACGTTGTTAGCAATGGTTGAATCTCAAGCTGGGTCTAGTCACGGTGCGAAGGACACTACTATTGGGTTCATTGAGAAAGTGTTGGAGAAGATGGAGGACATGGAAGCCTTTTGGATTGAGAAGTTGGAATTGTTCGAAAAAGAGCAAGAGGTCAATTTGAAGATGAAGGAAGATCTCGAGGAACTCCGAACTCAACACGAGTACACTGATCTTATGTGTACACAACTTGAAGTAAGGGTCAAGGAGGTTGAAGAAGTAAGGGACCAGGTTCTTGCAGAGATCGTGGACTTGAAGAAATATCTTGATGAAGCCAGAGATGAGATCGCGGTGTTGAAGAAGGTTGTGAGGCATAACTCAGGTGGAGTGCCTCATGTGAAAGTCAAGGAATCGGAATCTTACGATGGTACAAGGAGTGCGAAGACTCTTGGCAACTTTTTATGGGACATAGAGCAATACTTGGAACGATTGGGTCTATCTGATGATGAGACGAAGGTCAAGGTAACTGCTCAGTTCTTGACAAAGGATGCTAAGATGTGGTGGTGAAGGCGGATGGATCAGATTGCCAATGGCAGTGCTAGTGACATTACTTCATGGGATGAGATGAAGGGAGCTTTGCAAGCCCATTTCAGTTCTCAAGATGAAACGTGGGAAGCAAGGATGAAGATAAAATTCATAAAGTATACAGGGAACCTTCAGACATATCAGCGGGAGTTTGCAAGTGCGGTCCTAGAACTTCCTCACATGGCAGAGAGGGACAAGGTGTTCAATTTCATTATTGGGTTGAAGCCTTGGCCACGCAATGAAGTGAAGAGACAGAGGATTAGAACACTTGAAGAAGCTTTTACTGCTGTGGACAGGTTGGTGCAACATTATGATGAGACTTCTGATGATAGGAAGAAGAAGTCTGACAAGCCGAAAGATAAGAAGCAAGAGGATGCTTCGAAATCGGATGATAGTTCGAAGACGAAGAAAGCCTTGAAGTGTTGGATATGTTCGGAACCACATACGGTGAAGAATTGTCCTTCTAGACCGAAAGTGGCTGCGATTGCACAATCTAATGCGAAGAATGAAGAAGTTTCTATGGGGATGATGCAGATACTTGGTGCTGCTACTGCTACAGAGGTGATCTCTCGGAGGGATCCTGAGAGGAATAAGTTGGAGTATGTTCGAATGAAGGTTGGAGATGCTGATGTACTCACTATGGTGGATAGTGGGGCTTCTCAAAACTTCATGGGGGAAGATACTGCGAGAAGGATTGGGCTGAAATTTGTTTCGGTAAAGGCACAGATGAAGACAGTGAATTCTCCTCCGGATGAAGTTCTTGGTGTAGCTGAAAAGGTGGACACAACACTTGGTGAGTGGACACGGAAGGTTGACTTCACTATAGTGCAGATAGATGACTATAAGGTTGTGCTGGGAATGGAATTCATGAAACAGTTTTATGCTACGATTGTTCCACATTTGAAGAAGTTGTACATTTACGATGGAAGGGAGGATATTGTACCCATTGGTGTGCCTACCATTTGAGTGACAAGGCTTGATTGTAATTTGGCAGTGATGCAAATGGAGGATGAGAAGCCGATGGAAGATATGAGTAAGCAGTTGTCCATGGTTAAGACAAAGCTTACCGAGCAATCATTGGTCATCAAGACTATTTCAGATAGTATTTTGGATTTATCAAGAAGGTTAGAAGAGGTCGAGGATGATGATGATGATAATGATGAGGCATATGTGAGGCCGAATGTCCGAGAAGAGGATCGGGTCACTTATCTATAGAGGATGGAGATTGAGGATTTTGACAGATGGATTGAGATGATTAGTGAGGGTGAGCCTTCAAGCTCTACTCCCTCCACATCTTCTTAGATGGACAAGAAGATGGGGCTCATTGTTAGCTGCTCATGGCAGTAAGTCCTTAAAACAGGTTGAGCAGGGATGGCTTGACATCAAGCATCATGACATGTTGCAGATGGGATGGAGTTTCCATGGACCTGAGCATGGTGGTGAGATTCTTGGTGAGTCCGAGATGTGGCAGAATCCGAGATAGACTGGTGAAGGCATAAGGATGTTCACTCTCATGGCTTGAGCATGACAGTTGGATTAACTACCCAACTAGTTTAGACATGGGGTCCGGAAGTGAACGAAGAGATGTTGGTATCAGGTAGACGAGGAGGACAGCTCACAAGATGAGGACGACACATGGTGGAGATGGTAGTTCTACATATGTTGCAGGGATGTTTGCAGTATGTGGAGGAGTTGACATCATGGATCGAGGATGAGACAAACATTGTTGATGATCTTGGTGGATGGCTACTAGGATGGTATGTTGTCGAGGACAACAATGATTTCAGGTGGAGGAGGATGTAATGACCTACAGTTCTTGGGCGCACAGGTGAACGGGCGTGCGCACGGGTGAGGCTTGAACGAGCGACGGACGAGCTGAATGGACTGCGGTTACATGATGTGAGCTCTTCCTGTAGTGCGATGATACTTATGCGCACAAGGGAAGGGAGAGCGAGCTTGTTTATAGGCGTGGTAGCATGTGCGAAAATGTATGGAGGCCGACCTTTGAACGTGGGCAAAGCGGACGGTGCGTTGAAGCTTTTGCAATGGCGTTGGGGCATCGGGCGAGTCAGCTGGGTAGCCAGACTTCGCCGTACGCATGTGTATATATTGGATGAGCGTGGAGCTCATTCCACCATCAATCACTCGCTCATCTTCTTTGCTCTAAGGGAGAAAGGCGCAGATTTAGTGTGCAATACTAAGAGGAAGGTGCAGATTTGGATGTGCCCATTCTTAGGCACAGTTGCACGGAGGTTACTCGCTTTGTCTCGGTTGTGGGTGAAGGTGCGGGTAGGAGCACCCGGTGGTTGGGTGAAGGCGTGCACGGGTGTGTGGCGCCCGACGAACAGTTGTTGCATGCAAGGGTGTGGTGCCTGGTTTGTGCGAAGGTTTGTGCGACAACTTGGCATGGGTGTCTTGGTGACTTGGGCGAGTGCCTGCCCGTCATGCAAGTGTGCACGGTGCATGGTGACTTAGTGAAGTGTTGAGATTGTGGATGGAGGTGTGTCTCGGTTGGAGGCGCCTGTGTGTGGCAACTTGGAGGTGCGCCCGAGTTGGGCAAACAACATGATCGTGCGATAAGGTGAACGAAGCGTTAGTGAGTTGTGCCGCGACCGTGCAGAGGTGTCGACGAGCTAGGCAACCGAGTTTTGCCTTGGATTGTAAAATTGGCTAAGTATGAAACTTGGGCTTACAAAGTATACTTGTAAAATCTTGTAAAAGCTGTTGTATAATATATTGTTGGGCATACTCATTGTTCAGGGAGTTGCCCCTCCCTTTATACTGTGCAATTGTGTTCATTGTTTATAATTATTGTTTATAATTATTGTTGATAATGAATGTGTATGGGTGTTCATTGGTATAAAGGATAAATAAATAATACTTGGTTGAGAAACACAAACTAAGTAGGAGTAAGTGGTTAGGCGTAGTCCACGAACATAAGTATTGGTGAAAAGAAAGTGTTCGATGGTGCCCCATCTCGCTAAGAGCAGTTGAAAGACTATAGTTAGACTTGGGGGCGTGACAGCAAGCCACCTGATAAAAAAAGCATAAAACACAAATTAGAGTCTATTTGCAAGCCGCCTGGACCACCAAGCATGAAACCAAACCCTTGGAATTAAAGTGTTTATTAATGATGCTTGTATAAAAGTGATTACAACAAAATCTAGAGCTGCGTGTATACCAAGAATTCAATATTGTGGAGAAACTTTATAGTTACGGTAATTTTTTTTATGATGTACGTAATTTCTGTAATTTAATAAGGTGGAGTCATTACACAGAACCATCCACAGACATCAAATGCAGAGAGATTGGACATTTGCAAAACCCTCAACTGCCAGAAGCTATCACAAGAGACTTGCTTTCATGCAGTCCAGAACGAATTCATGCCATTGCGAATGATAGTGCAGGCCATGTACATACATCAACTGTAGGCAAACCGTACACCCACTTCTCAGGTCACCAAGCTGCCGCCAAGAAGCAGTAGCACTAGGGCTCTCACATTAGAAAAAAATGTCAGCAACAACAAGAAACCATCTGCACATGATATGCCACACCCATTAAACAAAAGTGAAAGCAGAAAGCATGAGGGCCGAGATTCTTCTCTGGGCTTTCTACTGAAACAGAATTCAGTCAGTGGCCAAGCATCCAATTTGAAGTCTAACATGGATGAAACAAATTCTAGACTTAGAAACCTTGAAGAAGACATGGCATGCATGAGGAAAAAAATCAATGGTGGCAGTGTGACTGCAGAAGATGAGCTCTCTGATAAATTAAGGGAGAACTCAGATTTTAAGAGATTACATTCAGTTACCAAAGGCTATGGAGGTGGTAGCATAGCTCAGAGGCTTATCAAATCACTACAAAAACTAAGCCTCGGCGGTTCCAGAAAATCTTCTAACCTCAAACCCACTGAGAATCAAAACGCTTCAGGAAAATCAAAATGGGCTTCAGATGGGAAAATAAGGGATGAAGACCAATGTTCTGCATTGGATTTAGATTCATGCTCCCTAATCAATCAATCAGACGCAGTGGACAGAGTCATTCAATACCACATGTTTCTGTTAGCTCAAGCCATAGTGAGATCAATGTTGCTAGAGATAAATCCATGACTGGGAGAAGAAGCCAGGAAAGAAGCCGCAGTGTTTCCTAGAATTGCATTGTTTCTTTTTGAAGTTCACTATCACAAGTCAATCTTATTAGTCCCTACCCCTTCGGGGCTAGCAGGGACTATATAATCGATTTGAGTCCCTAGCATTACATTGACACGATAATCAATAAACGTATTTTAACTTAAAACAAAGTTTCTTGAAATGACACATCAACCAATACAATATTTTTTATTTTCTTATTCTTTTAACCAATCAACGAAATCTTCATCTTATTTGGCCTCAAAATGAGGTATACAGGCTCAAAAGTTAGGCCAAATCTTAGGGTAAACGACCATTTCAAACGCCATTTCAAACGCTATGAATTAATGCTTAATTAATGTTATCATTAAGTCTTAAACATTTTATGTTAAGGCATATATATACATTATCTGGATCGCCCAAAAGGGCCTATGGCCATTCCAACTACTCTTACAATACACCTGAGGTGTACTCCTGCCACGGCATGTACCACCGTTACCACCGTTACATGTATGCCTGCCAGCACATCTAACAGGTGCCAGCTCTTATGGCCGTTCCAACTACAAAACGCTTATTCTCTGCATATTTGAACTCATTCGAGCCTGATTCCTCCGTAGCGTCAGCGGCCATATCCGTTTTGCTGGAATCGAACCCGCAAACTTCACCAGCTCGTTGAATCAGTTTCTCCGTAGCGGGTTTTTCAATTATAACTGGCTTCATCACTCCGGCAGGAAATGGAGGAGATTTAGCAAAGGTGATATCAATGCTTTGGTACCTCGTGGAATCCAATATTCATAAGATATAAATTAAGAAAATAGTGCAAATGCAAGGTACTATTATAAAGGAGGGATCAGTAACCTTATCGAATCCCTGCTTTGATGCAATGATGCAAACAGCTTCCCTGAAATCTTTAGTCCTGTCTCTGGTTCTTACCATTTTCTGTCACTGTTAAAAACATTTACCAAGATTAAAGACTGCAAGAAATTTTTGGCACTTGACATTTCTTCTTTATTGAATTTCAGAAATATTCAAATGTCCTCTTATCATAAAATCATGTACTAAGGGTTGCTACTTAGTAAGATCTCATGAAACTGTTTCAGACCAAGCTTTAGACTAAGGTTTAGCCTCCTTAGTCAGAGAGGGCTCTCTCACAGATTTTTGATATGCATTAAGGGCAAGAAAAGATGGCTAACTCTTTAAACAGTATATGAAATTTAAGTTGGTTGGAACAAAAAAATTAGGCTTCTCCCATTGGGCTCATGGAGTCATACACTTCTGCAGTAAATTATTAGCTAC